>CH002883.1:117702-139358 GCA_000149265.1 Ciona savignyi
TTTTATTTAGAAAATATAGATATCGAGTTTGGATTAGTAACTCCGGAACGCATTAGTTTAGTTTGCAAAAACAAACGTTATACACTTTATCTAAGATATACCAAGGATAATGAGGTAGCCAGGGGACCCAATCGTTTCTGCATGAGCACAAATATACCGTACATTCAACAGGGGTTTTAAAAATAGTGGTGGCTATTAACGTGGTTGACACTCATTAGTTATTGCACACTTTCTAGAAACACTAACTCTGGCAAATCAAGCGTGTGCCGTATTTGGGAGATTGACCTTGTAGTAACCACTTTAATAATTAAACGAACCGTGGACTAGACGTCAGCATGTTGGGTGCTAAAGCTAAGGGAATGTCACAATCATATACACATACTGCAATAGCTCTGCTAACCCGGTGATTTTCTGAGGTATAACTCTCACGCGTCTTCCTGTTTACGGAGATAAAACAGGAAAATCCCAAATTCTTCCAATTTCTCCACCTCTATATAACACATGTTTATAGTACCTAAGATATAATTTCGTATGCTCCACGCTGTTTATTTTAAGAACGTTTTTTTATGAAATTCGTACATTGACTCTGTTTTATTTTATATGCACTGGCATCAAATCAAGCAAGCTTGCGTTTCCAGTCACGTACGAGGGGTAACGTCAATTTCATATCGAAATTACACACTAAGGTGGCGTTAAAGCATTTTTATGCGATTTTATTTTATTTTTTCTTCTTTTTGCCTTTCCCCTTTTTCCCAGAACTTTGTTCAGGTTTTGGACCAATCGGCGTGTTGTAGACATCTCTATTGTAGGCGATATAATAGGAGAACCCAAACGATCTGAAACCAAGCGTTGTTAAAGTTATTATTTTATAACTAAAAATATTAATTTTTTATATTGCAGGCACAATGATCTAATTTGTCAACATAAAAATCTCCAGACCTAGTGATACTTAAGCCACGGTGGTTAAAAAACAAGTCGTTATTACTTTATCCTAATACATTGGTAAGAACAGGGGCGTGCAACATACGACCCGCTGTACCTATTTACGTGGCCCGCTACAGACTTTGTGCTTCGTAGTCCATTCACTAAAAAACTTTCTCTGAATTGTAACGGCATCATTGGCATTTTTGACTACAGTATAAAGATACGTTACACTGCGATTAAATTCCGTCTATAGTACTGTGACGACCTCCCATTGTTACAGCATAATGTACATTGTATAAAAAAACGTGTTTTGGCAGTGGTATAGTATTAAGTGATAATACTGTGTAAAATACTCCATTGGGCAACATAATAAAATTGTAGTTTGCCTGATTTGCTAAAAACATCAAGATGTATTTCATTCATGTTTACAAAAAGGACACAAAACTGAGCTTTAAGATAGCTGAAGCAATTGCCGAAAAAGGAAAGCCGTCATAAAAAAATGTAAATTGTTTGATGGTGTGGCCCAGCACGGTATCTCTATACTTCTACGTTGTGGCCCATTGGGCAAAACAGTTGCGCGCCCCTGGGTTAGAACAACCAACACCGCTTGCTTATAGTTTGCCACTGCAAGTGGTGTCTATTGCATGCGATACAGATACTTATATCTTTAAAACCGGTTTAAAACCGATTTAAACGAGCTACGCTATATAAAGTGCCTTGTTCGGAGAAGCACCTTCGGCCAAGCCGAGAATTGAATTCAAAACACGTGCTGGGATATGATCGCCCTGCCCAGTGTACATCACACGTCTATAAATGAACCCCATCCGACCTTTGGAGGCGTAACAGTTTAAAGGAAAGTACCGTATAATAGTATCATCTTACTTATTAAACTGTTGATTCATGTCTAAGAAAATAGCTTGTTTGCGAAGTTCCATCCAATACGTATTACTCTTCCGTGTAAATGCATCATCTACAACTGAGTTGTCTGTCAAATATGTCGAATTATTTTTAACGAGAAATTATTTAAAAGTCACGAGTATTATTTAAAATTATTTAAAAGTCACAAAAGTACTTCTTAATAAGCAATTAAGCATCGCCGGTAGGCCTATATACATTTATTTTTGACCAATTATTTTTATAAAGATTACAGTACAGTTATCTCTATATTACAGATATCGTCCTGCCACCGTCTGTACCATTTAGCTCAAACTTGTTTTAGAGTAAGTGTAGGGGTACATACATTTATGTATGTGCAAATAAAAGTTGATAGGTAGACAGCTTATACATGCCTTCAACAGGACTGTGATCATTTTCTGCATTTTGGGACACTTGCTGTTGAGATTTCTTCGCTTTCTTCCCTTTTCCCGATTTTGCCATATAGTGCTGAAGACTTCGCCGCCCACCAAAGACTATAGTGGAAAGCACACATATATACGTACAGCTACATTTTTGCAATGTTCCCTGTCTGTACTGATTGCAATTTTATAACTACGCTATAATATGGACTGTTATGTAACAGTTTAGTCACAATACCTTTAATGTCTTACAATTACAAATTTATGTCCTGCTAAGTTGAAACTAACTTTTGAATAGAAAAAAATGCAAGATCATAATTCCGCGGGTAATCAGTGGTCAGATAATTTCGTACCCACCACCGGAGCTATATTGTGGTGTGACGTATATGATTGAGAAATTTCTACTTTTCTAGTTCAACCCAATAATTAATGGAGTGGGTTAGACCAGTGCTCCAAAACTTTTTTTTTACTTTTAAATGCACATTTAGAAACTTACTAACTTTGACGACACATTGCAGTCAAAAATGTCAATTATGTTAAAAATAAAGTAATACACAGTATCATTTATTTAATGCGAAATAGTGTTTTTATTTGTGCTTGTTTAAGGTAGAAAAAGCTGCTTGGCATCGAGCAATTCCTAGGAGAGAAGTGTTTCGTGCGGAACGACAAAATCTTTTTTTTCGGAGGCCGATTCTTCTCTTTTCAAATTGTATAGCGCCGGTTAGCTCATATGGTACCACTACCAGTAGCGCGTAAAATTGTCAGGCGAAAGGAGATGGGTTAGAAACCAAATACTGGCTATTCGGTGGTGTGTTTGCGCTATGCACTAAGTTGACATTGCTTGAAACCAGTGGAATAATGGACAACACTAAAAGGAAGGAAACTGCACACACTATTTATGTAAAAACTAACTCTAAGCTCTAACCCCAACCCTAACAGAGTGTGCATGGATAATAAACTACTAAATGGTTCAGGTCTAGTTCGTCCTTTTCCATTGTAACGTTAGTTCTACATTAACTTTTGAGAAGCAAGAGCGCTAAGTATTTAGCATATTGTTTTGACTCTTCGTGCAAAGTGCGTCCGTTCGTTTCTTAATTGGTCTCGTTTGCGCCACGAGGTCAAAAAGATCGAGAATCACTGATCTCTTAACAAAACAATCCGTTTGAATAGGTCTATGCTGTATGCTAACTGTATGAATAGACTATAGTAGGCTATTGCGTCGGCCAGATATACTATCATATACCACAGGTCTAGCTCTAACTAAAGTATACATTTTTGATATATCTCTCTACGAACCTAACTAAGCCGTGCACAGGCCTATGCTATGATTTATAGACAAAGGTATATAGCCTAAATTTACTCACAGACATCTTTCGCAATCTATTGAACGAAGGTCAATCAAATATTTTAATTGTCTTCCTGTACCTCAAAAAGTACTGAGAAAGTTTATATAAAACGAAAAACACGCCATTGCCCTATCCTATACCATACGGCCTGTGTTATTACAAATCTACAACTCAGCTTAGCAAACGACGTGGTCGGTGGGCTACAGAGGGCGCTATACAATTTGAAAAACGAAGAATCGGCCTTCAAAAAAATATGTTTGTCGTTCCGCATGAACAACTCTCTCTTGGGTATTTTTGGATGCCACACAGCTTCTTGGTTCTCACTTAAAAGAGACTTTTTTTCTTTTTTTGAGGACGATACCCGATACCACAATTTGTCGGTATCGTCGGCCAAAAAAAAGATTGTCCTCATTAAAGGGAAGTCCATACCGAACAGATTGTGGTATCCGGTATCGTCCTAGAAAAAAAGGTCTCTTTGAGTAGAGTAGGAGCCCCAACTCTATGCCGCACAGCTTATACCCAAGTTCTTTCAGGCATGACCAAAACTTTTAATTATTACGTAACAAAATTATGACGGGGAATATGACCAGCCGCTTATTATGACCAATTTGGTGCAGTTCGGAATTTCTCATTTAAATTTATTCATTTAATATGACCAAATTTTTCATTTATCGTATCGCCACAAACTTATAACTTCGCCTTTTTAACATGCGTATGTTCTGTACGCATGCATGCAGCGTGTGCGCTCTGTACCGGGTCTTAATGACGAAACATTTATAGCAATTTTGTAATCATATTCGCAAAATCTGCATTTTAGTTATTTCTCGCCGGCTGTGCATTGACACTTAAAGCAGTTGTTTTTCATCTACGTCATTATTTGCTTTATAAAGCGTTGTGCGATCAATTAAAAAGACAGACACACAACTTAATAAAGAATACATCTTCGAGTGCAGTCTTATGTGTTTTTTTTATTTAGTGGAGGTTCCGCTGCCAGTCAAGTTTAGCTCGACGTCATGTGTGTACATATGGGGTCGGAACGGAGATTAATGTACCAGGTATAGACGGCAGCGGATCCTCTGACCTGGTTCCGACCTGCTACATTCGTTGAAAAATCCCTGGCCCCACAATCCTCGTCGCTGTAAAGTCGTACTTACATACTGTACAGTAGTTTTACCGTCACTTGAACTGTTTAGTACTGTACTTTGTTTACTGCCAACGCCACACTGTTACTTCGGTTAAACGATGAATTTGACAGTATCTGGACTTCATATGGCTTACGGCGTTAAATTACGTGCGGTTATGACTTCGGTTTTTATGACTATTCGGATATGATGACCAAAATGGTCTGGTTCCAAGGTGGCCATATTAAGCGGCGCCTACTGTATTAGCAAGGTGCGTATTATAGTGGTTATATTCATTTTTTTATAAACTAAAATCTTTTTATTTGGTAAAGTCTGTGTTATAAAAATATGTTTATTATTACGTGGCACACCTAACAATTTCTTGCGGGCAATACTGTGTCGCGGCACACTGGTAGCGGAGCAGTGGTTTATAGGACCGACGCCCGCTACAGCCTTACTCAAGTACACCACCGACTAGACAATGACTGTTTATAGTCATCGGCTCTACCGCCGACCCTTTTTAACTCTAGTCTAATTCTAATTTTGAGAACTAATGAGCTTTAACCTTACTGCCTGAGCTTGTAACATTTCACGCCAGATGTATAGGAAAACGTCATTCGATGATATTATGTTTTATTCATTAAATCATAAAAATTAAAATGTATTCTTAAATTAAATTTGATGAGTTTATATGGCTATATTATATTAATCTTGCATGCTGTGTTAACGGTTGTGGCAATCTCGCCCGTGGTATGGGTATCTGCACAGACAGGAACAGGATTTTCCGTTGTCCTGAACAATACGTGTAGCTCCGTAATAGCATATCCCCTTGCACTTGCTGTAATCGAACCTGGACATGTAAAGATACAACGCTCGTTCCATATTGTATCGTTTCAACGAGTCAGTGATGACAACACTTATTGGCGTTAGCTGAAAAGGGTAAAAGTTTTTTAATAGAGTTACGTAAGTTTACGATTAAAAATAGTTTTAAAAAGGAAGACAATTTATTAGGTTCGAATATGTCATCTTAAACTATCTTATCTTAATTAGATATTAGACGGCTTAATTTTGTTTGAATTATTTAATTCTGCAAAAAATAGAAGTCAAGTTCATATTCTGATACCTCGTAGTCGATCATGGAAGGGTTTGCTTTGACTGTTTTAACCCATGTATCATAGCTTTTACTACTGGGATTGTTGTTAAATGACAAGGACGCAGCAGTTGCTGACGAACCACCTAGGACGTTTGATAGAACTTCTCTTGCCGATTTCGTAAAGCTACCTGCACGTTAACATATGGGTGTTTAAAAAATCAGAACAGAATATACATATTTTATTCCGTAAATCGGGGAACGCGGAAGAGTTTTTACATATATACGCAATTTCAGTTTACCTCGCGAATACTAAGGAAGAATTATCACACATTTTTGTTTCTTTAAACACGCAGCCGGACCTTCTAAAAAATTGAAACGGCAAAACTTCAGTGAGTAAATTTAATGTCAAGTGAGGCAATCAAGACAATTAATAATTCGACTATTTTTCAAGGGGAAGCGGGGAGCTTTGTAAATATATACATAATCTAAATCCTTTTTTACCCATGACCACAATACGCATTACCGTGGTTTAACTGGTTCTATATACATTTCAACTTAACTTAACATGCCTTGATCCGTCAAGGTAAACCAGTGTTTTACCAGGCCAAGTTTCGAACTTAAGACCAATTTGTAATTTGTTTAACGACTCGGTCACAGCTTTTGCTGTTTATCAGTTGGTTGCGCTAATATTTCATGCCACCAAACCGAGTGATTTAAACTTACTTCCGTGTTGTTTGGACAATGAGTTGGAAGCACAACCGCTTGTGGTGACGGTGGTTCCAAACGTGCCTAACAATTTCACTGATGCCTCAACCGAAAGACAGTGCTTCTGCCTACTATCCGATAAACCTGAAGGTTCAAAGAAGAAAATTTTAAATTCATGGTGGTAGTAAGCCTATATCGTTATATATTCATGGATGTCAATAGTAAATTCTGCTACATAAGATTGTATGGTCAGTGAATAGCCTAAGCTGTAAAATAGGTTAATATATCAGAAAACATATTTTCTAATATATTGTCCATCCTTTGTTTACTATTTCATGTGCAACTTTGTTTTAACGGTATGGGATATAGGATAGGAAATTCTTGTTTAAGCAAAAATAAAAAAAAACACACCAAAAATGTATCTTGAACCTACCGTCAAGTTACGAAAACTACTGTAGATGACGTTCAGCCTTTTAAATTGATTTCTCTATGTGCGGATGGACCTGGCGTGTGATAGTTTCTTAGTCATATAATATATAACTAAGTGTTATAAGCAACAATGGTGGTGACCCAAATCTTGGTATGGTTAAAAGAAAAATTTGCTAGACTTTGAGCAAGTGCTTTTTTAGTTTAGCTATATGCAGTTTTATAAAGTTGAGACCAGGATTGTGAAATAAAGGTGTTAATTTCGTATTTTCAGGCTGTCCTATTTAGAAGTTCTCAATTTACGGCAAGGTACCAAATTTCACGGCTAATATTTTGAAGGCTTTGTGTTGAAACTTCAGATCCAAGCCTCAATTTTAAGTTCTATAAGGTAAAAAATCTTAGGTTTCGTATGGTAGGATTTTTAGTGACAGATAGAGATAGGGTCACTATTTGGTAAAACGCCTCCTTAAATGTGCTGTATTAAGACCTCCCAACAGCTTTTGTTTAACGCACTAAACCACTGTGCACTATTTTTTGGTATCGCTCAAGGCTATTGACTGGTTTCAAACCATCTTACTTTTCCGTTGAGGGTTTTACCGCACGAGCTTATCGACAGGACAATTTGTTTAGTTAGCTTATGTATTGTAATTACATGTCGGTTTATACCTGATTTCCTGAGATCTGATTTAGAATAACGGTAGACGTATTCATATTTTCCGCCCAAAGTTCCGGACGAGTAGAAGTGAGTTCCGAAATCTACAATAACCTGAAGGTATCTCAAGTGATCGTAATAATGCGGAAGCTCATGTAATCGCCGCCGAAAGTTATGCGATAAAATGTAGTTCCCACGGACTGTTCTGTAATTTGGAATTTGTGTTTAATAATATGATCTCCGGCATCCATGCTTATCTTGAGCAACAAGTACAACTTGGCTCGCACAATTGTTTTTTTGTTGTTTATACAGGACTGAATGAGAATCAACAAATTCCCTTTATAGGTATATTAGGATAATCATGCTTATTTCCAGAGATTGGGTAGTAGAAAATCAACATAACAAGAAAAAAACAATAAAACATTGGCAATCGCTCTTCACGTGTCTGCATTAGGTTTGCCGGCGCTATATTGCATTGTTTTTAATACGAAAAAGACATTTGAAACAATTTGTTTTGTTCAAATCAATAAATCACTGGCTTCAGACAATGTTCACTAAAGTGTCGTGAACAAAACACAACTTATTACCAATAAGCTAACCGGTCTGAACGTCGGTTCTATTGTAAGCATTCCTGTGTATTTGTCGTTTAATTTGATCGAGTGAATTGTGGGCTGAGTCAGGTTATTCGTAGTGAAAATCGTGACAATTAAGGGGGTTAGTTATTACTTAGTTATTACTTGACAATTAAGAGGGTTAGGCCTATAAGAATGTTGTTACCTAAATTGCGCCAATTTAATGTTGCTTTGAACTTTGAAGAATTGTGCGTCTGTGTTGGAAGCTTGTTGTACAACCTTTCTCGTGTTGCCACTTCCTGTGTAACTCGATTGGACCGACACGCTAACAAGCTTATCTGAAAAAAAAGTTTATTACATAAATGATAAATCACGAAACGTTTATTGATTTTAGTCTCTTTCATCGTATTTATTTGCGTCTCACAAACGAGTGCCCCGGTCACACTGTCTGATTTAGAGATATCGGCAATAGGAAATTTCTGTCGACGTTGTTAATGTCAGGAATCACATTATTTAATGTGATTGGAAACCGCCCTATCCTGAATTACCCCTAAATTTAACAATCAACCGTGCAAATTAATTAAAATTTCAAAATGTGCGTTTTCTTTGTGCTCATATGGGGTGTAAAAGTACAATGCATACTAATTTAAAAGCGATTTATTTGATGGTTGTAAAATTCTCTATATATCTTCGACGCAAATGACGGCCAACGGCAGTATTTTATTTTTTTATATTCTGGGGCGTATCGAGAATTCCCTTTGGGTAATATACCCAAAATGGCCAAATGGTTAACGCGACCGATACATATACCGACTCTTATACAAAAAAACGGTCCTAGTGACGAGCCCATCATGTGTTCGAAACTTGGCTCGGTAAAAAAAAAAAAAAAAAAATACCTAAAATTGACCACTGCATATTAAACATTGGGAGTTGCCTCTTTGAGTTTGTGTATTTTTTTATAAACATTGGTTTTATTTGCTCCACGATCGGTTAATACTTTAACGACTAGGCATAAACCACTTATTGCAAACACAATATCCCATTAATCGTTCGCTTGATGTGGTATCTTATATGTTTTACAAATACTTACATCGTCCACTCGATTTAGTATCAATTTTGCCGGAGATTGCTTTTCTTTCGTCTTCAATGTAGCTACTGGCACTGCTGTATGAGCTGGCGACAAAACTGCTATCAACTTGTACCTTCAGGTATATTCATCAGTAAATACATTGGTGATATATATGTTTAACGATAGTGCACTTATATATATATAGATAATATGTATATGTAAGACGCCCCTTCAGTTTTAGTACAATCTCTTACTGATAATATCCTCTACCTTCCTTGCCCACGGTCACATTTGTTTTGCGACTATTTTCGACCAACTTCCTTTTTAGTTGCCGAATGGTAAACGCTGATTTTGAAGAAGAATAGTAAACGAGACTTCTTTATATACCGATTTCTAAATAACTTTAATTTAAACATAATACCAAACTAAGGACGGCCCTAACAGAAACAATATGATACTTCAATCACCGTATAATGCGTGTAACTACGGCATCGTATATTTTGTGTTTAAGTTCAATTTGTGAGCATAGAGAAAGCTATACACATACATTTATGAGCTTTTTTAACTGGATAGAATTATTAAACTATAATTTCGATGACATTTTTGTTTATGTATTCCGACCTGGAAGCGATAGTATTGTATATTGGCTGGTTGTCTGTAGATCTGATTATGGTCACCGCTTGGCACTTTAACGCATCTACCGTTGTATCGATGGTTGTCCAATATTTCCCCGCCCAGCCTTCCGGAAGTGATGTCAAAACTGCCCAAATAAAAAATGGTAAAACAAAATATTATCTATAACCCGTAAGAAAGAATAATGTAAGTATGGAAAAGTCTTACCCCGCTCCCGCCAGCTTAATATTAGGTATATAGCCATATTTCCCGGAACCACAAGGCGAATTCACAGAAGTGCAGCCAATCTCATCGGAGTGATCAGTACAATCATCATCACCGTTGCATTTCAAAGTGGGTTTGATGCATGTCAAGCCTTTTTAAAACATTTAATTAAATAATGCAGATTCATATAAAAGTGTTCTTGTTAAAAAACAAGCACATTATTACCCAATTCATTAGATAAACTATACTTTTCTTAAACCCACAATTACCACAGATAAGAGTCATCGCGTCCCTAGGAATATAAACAATAGTGTTTCAGCGCAAGACACAAATCATAAGAAAGGTATCCACCGTTTAACACGTTAAAATAGCTTTGTTAAACCGATCGTTAGAAAATGTATGGACTTTGGTTTCATCTTAGTTTTCACGTTCAAATGAGTAATTTAGTTAATTCTTGGTTTTCATGGTGAAAACAGGGGTAACAAGAACCTTCTCTGGAACTTTGTTTGTTTATTTTAGCTACACAAAACACATAAGTTCCACTTCGAACTTTACAAGATATAACTATAAATTTATTTATTATATTTAATGGAAACAAAAACAGCCATTTGTATGTTATTAAAGAAAAACAAATATATTCGTACCCTACAATTAATCCTTGGGGGCGGGGGCGGAGGGGATCGTCTTCTTCGAATCCACCAGCCTTCCCCTTCCACTATAAAGCTTGACACAACGAATGCCACCAGCGTCAGAACTACTAGCTTATTCATGATTAATAACTAAACCGACGATTTTTTACATATATTGTTGTAAATAGTTTTATTTATTTTTCACTGATACTCCTTTTTAATCGATACTAATTTAAAAAATTCAAAACGGAGTTTTCATCAAATATGAAAGAGTTTTTTTTCCCAAATCAGAAACTATGTTATGACCATTATTTATTTCATAACCTACTGATTTATGTATTCATTCCTAAAGACTGTTCGTCGGAGTGGGCTACGTGGCTACTTATAAGACGGAATCGGAATGTAAAACGCTTTGACTTCAAACCCGTTCCGTATACTGTAAACACGAATCTGATATTTTACAAGAATTCAGCTATCACTAAATTTTACAAGCACTGGGAAAATAATTTTACCAGTGTCCTTCTGCTTGAATAATGGCCATTAAACCAATATAATAGGTCATTAGTATTTTCTTCCAAGAATTGCTAATGTAGCTAAACTGATGGGGCTATTGGTAATGAGTTGGACATATTTTAAAGTGGAGGTCGGAAACAAACACCAAAAGCGTTCCTGTTACCTCAATGACGAAATACATTTTAAAACCGTATACTAAACTTTCTATGCAAAGGCGTGACAAGATTGGTTAATGGTTGGTCATAAAAAAGATTATACACAATAATCTTTACGCCTTTTTTGGAATTTTTATGATTTCAAAAAATTCAAAATTTTGATTTGTTTTTGGGGCAGGTACACATTGTGATGCATACATAAAACATTTTAGTCCAATTTTATCTACCGTATGCACTAATGTGTGCTTATGTTAAGTTGCGCTCCCTGGGTTATATAATGTCGCAACATTTGTTTTCTGACAACAACCATAACAGTTATATAATAATACAAAGAATTAGTATAAACTAAATAATTTACTTTAAGACTTTGTTATGTGAAATTACGATAACAAAAATAAACGTTTTTTCGTCTTGCATTTTCTGTGGGTTGTATACCATACCAATGTATGCATGAATGTCTGATTTTTTTTAAATATAGCTAGACATGAATTTTAAATCTGATATTCTTAACGACGGTTAAATTTAATTTAGTGTGTGTATAGGCGTGGTCAGGATATTTTTTAAGATGTTGGATAGTAGTAAACTTTAATGATATGAGACTTCAATCCTCATAGAAACGAATGTAAACTGTAACTTCATTAGCCTTCTTTAAAAGGGCGGCACCGAAAGATGTTGATGACCTTATAATAAAAATACCGTAACCGGAGGAACATTTAGGATAAAATATTTATGTTTATCCCTGCAAATGGAAAAACGTACGGGAGGTTATCACACGAGCAATCGTCAGATTACTAAAGATTACGAACAATCTTCAAATTTTCGAACTTAACTAAAATAAATTACCACGCAAATACGTAAGGAATTGCTCTCACATGGGTCATTTTTAGATTGTTTTTTTTTACATCGCGTCTAATATCAGGTTAAAATATTCTTGATCAATAACTAACTATGTTATGCACTCACAAGTATGTGCTTATGTTTAGTTGTGTTCCCTTAGTAATATAATGTCAAAACAATAAATTTGCTTTTTGATATTAAGCGTATCAGTATACCAGTATATATAATAAAGAAATCAGTATAAACTAAATATTTGACACAAAGACTTTGTTACATGAAAGTACAATCACTAGATTAAGGGGTTTTCTTTTCGTCGTGTACTTCCTGTGGTTTATACACCATACATTAATCCCAATTACAAAACCACTCACTAACACAATGTTTCTCAATCGAGTGCCATTTGTATTAATTATATGTGATGCGATTTTGCACCTATTCGGCCCATTTTACCTTTTATTTCGAAACCTAAAGTGCTGGTAGAAATTAAAAGTAAGCGTGAAATTTTATAATGTTCCTTATTCATTTTCTCTTTTAACGCGTGCCTTATTAAATGTATCAAAATTATAATTAAAATACGCAAAGGGTTAACAGGGTTCGGCGAAATGTTATCTCTTTGGTCGGGTGGCATAGGTATAAAAAGATTGGGGAAGTACTGCATGGGCTAATTAAATTGCCTTCCAACTTACCTTTCCAAATTAAATATTTACACTACCCCAACCCACGACCGATTGGACGTTATTTACCACTGGAGCAAAGAGCAATTTGGTTCAAAAAGAACAGGATGTTACGTATCCGATACGCTTTTCCTTTAACTTAAAAATCTCCCTAGTTACCTTCATGCGTCGGCGTGGTCGCATCTGAACAATCACTCGTTAACATATGTTAATGGTTGTTATCATGCTTATAATCGCCGCTAAGAAACATGGCAAAGAGAACTGGAATTTTTATATTAAGGACGTCACAATAGGTTTATGAGATTATAAATTGCACATGTAATAAAGTTGGTTTAACGATAGTTATCTATGTTACGACGGTAGTATATAAGTTGAATTCAATTTATTGTGTGTATTGGCGTGGTCAGGATCTTTTTTAAGAAATTGGATAGTAGTAAACTTTAATGACATGGGGCTTTAATCCTCATAGTCAAGAATGTAAACTATTACGATTGCCCGTGCGTTAACCAGCTTGGTTTTCCCATTCACGGGGATAAACATGAATATCCTATCCTATAAGCCAGGTTATTATGAGCCCATTTGAAAAAATGGGATTCATAATGTTTTTGTCCGTTTTTTTCGTTTTTTTCTTTTACTTTCGTCAAATGCTTGACAGGCATGGCATGTCACCCCCATCCACTAAAAGGAATAATGGAATCGTAATTAAACTTTGTCATTTCGTAGACAACATGGTCTAGGTATGCAGAAACCAAAATTTTGAGTGATAAATTCAGGGAATTCCTCTAGGATGTTAAAAACCAATATTTTTTTCTAAAAAATTAGCTTTTATGGACATAGCGCATGCGTTTATGCATAAACTTTTTATGGACATAGCGCATGTGTTTATGCATAAACAACATTTTTGACATAGCGCATAAATTTAGTGGAATGTAAGTGAATTAGCCACTGATTTAACATTTAGAAGAAATATATAAATTAAATTCATTTTTCTCCTGATATCATGATTGCGACAGACATAGCATGCTGGCGCCCGACATCTACCAAAAGTGGTGTTGGAATCGCAATAAAAATCTGTCAATTGTTAGACTACATGGTCTAGATATGCAGAAACAACAAGTTGGGGTGATAAATCCAAGGAGATATTGCCTTAAAATCAATTTTATTGCATTAAAATCAAAAATATGTTTCTGAATCTTGATTGTGACAGACATGTCGCAACGACATCGTCAGAGGGGATAATGGAAACGCAATGAAACTTTGTCATTTGTTAGACAAATGGTTTAGATAGGCAAAAACAACATTTTAGGTAAAAAAATTTATAAAACTTTAAAAATTGTTAGATAATATGACCCAGATATGTAAAAACAGAATGTCAAGACTTAGGGGAATTCCCCGAAGCCATAAAAACTGAATCGGGCTGTTTTGAGAATTTAGCTTCATTTCACTACCAGCGCTTGAAAGGAGGCTTTAATTTAAAACATTTATGTTAAAATGTTTGTAAATGTAACACGATTATTCTTTTTTAACTACACATATAGAAAAAAAAGTTTGGTTTAATTACTTTAGGACCCATGAGTTTATGCTTGCAGAAACAAACTACATACTCGGATTTAAAATACAAATTATGGTTAGGGACCCTCAAGCAAGAATATATGGCATACAAAATGTCTTTTACAAACAGTGGTGGTTAAATACGTGTTGACACACTCTAGTAGTATATATATTTTTATTGGTATTCGGAAAACTAAGTTTTTAAAAATATTTATAGATACAATCTTTGGGGCGGGTTAGGATATTTACTGCTATTTCCACGCTATATAGCTCCTTTAATATGGCATATAACGACTTACTAGATGCGCGACCGAAACCAACGAGTAGCCCTCTCTTATAGACATGGTATTTAAATGAGTGTTTGTAACTATGATGGTTATTCCCCTATGTTTGTATGGTTGAAAGCAGCATGTGCTAGGTTGTGACCTGGTGTTCTCTTTAAGTTGTGAAGCTTTGTAACAGTGAAGCAGAGCTTCGTGAAATAAAGTTGTTGATTGTGCATCTCCTGGTTGAACACTTTCTTTAATCTATCATCGATCGGGGTTTACAAAGTCATGCCCGTTTTTATCAGATTTCTCTTTAAAAACGAATTTTAATTTTTCGTTATGTAATTAGAAATATTTTCTACGGTGACTCATAAGGACAATCCTGTAACTTTAATTCAGTCTACAAAACTATTTATAATCGACAAAAATATTTTCAAATCGAAAAAAATGTTTTCAAATCGACAAAAATATTTTCAAATCGACAAAAGTATTTTCAAATCGGCAAAACTCTTTTGCCGATCTGCAAATCATTCTTTGGAGCCAATCAGCAAACTCTTTTGCAAATCGGCAAAACTATGTTGCCGATCCGCAAATCTTTTTTGTAACCGATCGGCAAAACTTTTAGGAACCGCAAATCTTGTATTCACTGTCGACAAACGTATTTTCGAGTCGACAAGAGTATTTTGGGGCCGGAAAAAGTAATTTTGACTAGTTTCAAGCAACTGCCGTTAAAGTCGTCACAAGGTTTGTCTAAGGACACAACCGACTTTTTGCTTGTTTCTATCGGCCACCTATCGGCTAAGGGTCCTGCGCGTCGCATTACTAAGCTAATCGTCCGTGCGACTAGGCTTTGAATTTATTTAATAATATTGTTTGTTTTTGTACAGTTATTACCATACTAATAACGTACAGGTATCATAAAGCTATAGTGATGCGACGCGCAAGAACCTTAGCCGAAAGGTGGCCGATAGAAAACGGCCGCTGTAAGCAACAAGTCGGTTCTGTCCTTGGACAAACCTTGTGAAGACTTTAACGGCAGTTGCTTGAACCTAGTCGGAATTACTTTTGCCGGCTCCAAAATACATTTGTGGACTCGAAAATACTTTTGTCGACAGCGAATAAAAGATTTACAGTTCTTAAAAAGTTTTGCCGATTGACAAAATAGTTTTGCCGATCGGTGACAAAAAGATTTGCGGATCGGCGAAATAGTTTTGCCGATTTTCAAAATAGTTTTGCTGATTGGCTACAAAAAAAGATTTGCGGATTGGCAAAACATTTTCTGTCGATTTAAAAATATTTTTGTCGATTTGAAAACAATTTTGTCGATTTGAAAATATTTTTGTCGATTATAAAATAGTTTTGTAGACCAAATTAAAGTTTCAGGATTGCCCTTATGGGCCACCGTAATTTTCCTATATATAATCTGTAATACAGTATGGTTTTAAAATACAGTTTTAACGGCCTGATATTAAACCGCAGTCGATTGCGCTGTACAGCGTAGAGCCGTATAGACAGTCGCCAGTAGGGTCTTTAACTTACAACCTGCCGTTTGGCTAGTCGGCTGTTATCCAGCACTGGGCACTTTGCGGATTTACCTGAACCCGATTGATAAATAGGTTGTACTAAAACAGTACAAACGTCTCAAACCACAGCCCGTTGATTTGTCCGAAATAATCTAACGATTGGTCGTGTATTAACGGCCCCTGCGTTTATATGGGATATTCAAAATAATGTATAGGATAGGGCAGGGGTTCTCAAACTTTTTAGAGTTGGGACCCACTATTAATTACCACAATTTATGGCGACCCACTTAACTTTATATATAGTTGTTGGTGGTTTCTAGGTTAGCCTACACTATCGTTGAAAAGGAACACACCTCTGGGATCACGCCACGATTCAAGATTGTGTGATGTCACAATTATAATAATAATTTCCCCTTGATTTTTGTATAGAAAATACCCAATATAGTTAATCAGAGCTTTCTATAACTTCTCACGACCCACCAAGATTCCTTTCGCGACCCACCGGTGGGTCGCGACCCATAGTTTGAGAAACGCTGGGATAGGACATTCATGTTTTATCTCCGTGAATGGGAAAAAGTAAGGTATTGTCAAGCGGGTACCGGTTAGATTACCTAGCCAATAATTCATCGAGGGTTTTTCACACGGTTACCCGTCAGTGTTTTATATGATTGAAACGTCATTTTAATTTATTACAATCTATTAATCGACTCGGATCAGGCAATGCCCGCTTATTGTCATGCCTAAAGGACACAGCATATAAGGGCAATATATTTTTTATTAAATTGAAACAATTAAAAACTTTTACGAAAAAAGTACCATTTTAGATTGGCCTGTGGCAATACTTTGTTAACAATTTTAAGGTTAATCATCTATTCCAGAGCTCTTGACGAACTCACGAGTACAACAATACAATTAATCGTTTGTGGGCTAACAATGTTTTCAAGTCCGGTGTATTGTTACGGCGTGCTCACTCAAGCGGAAAGCAGAAAAAGACTAAAGTCCTTGAGACCCTTTTGGTTCCCGAATCTTTATTTACCCAGACAGCCGATCAGGTTCCTCAATCTATTCTACTACAAAGTAAATTATAACCGTAGTATAAAGCATTCAGGCTTGCTATCGTTTGATATCCGATTAAGAAATAACGTTGCAGACTAATGGCCTGTTGTTATATCTATACGGTTGAACAGGTAGTCAGTCCCAATGATAAAAGTTTGGTTTGTACGATAGTTTGGAATTCGCAAGAACGGGTTAAAATCAAACCTTGTTATACAGTCCTTCAAAATGAAACACTGTTTGAGTTATAAGCCGGGGGCAACTCATGAGCTCGACAGAACAGGCGGTTTATTTATAAACAGTAGAAGCGAAAACTTCCTGGTTTTTTCTTGGTTCTTCGTTTCTGTTAATATTTTCGAATGAGTGGCCTGGGTTAAAACTATTTACTATTTACCATAATCTTACTTATTCAGGCTAAACAAAAGTATAAAATGCAACAATAAAAAATGCTGGTAGTCTTAGTATTAGTAAACTGTTTCATGATATTTTCGACGGCGCAGGAATACCACATTAAAGCTAATGTCAGCATACTGTCGACATATGTTGCCGAAGTAATGGAAACGGCGTTGGGAGTGGAAGAACTTCAGGTATATAAAAGTGAACGTATCATATTGCTGTTTCCGCGTATCATATTTCTGTTTTTTAACTTTGTTTATCAATTATCTCACTGACGTAGCATTTAAAAGCCATAACGACATGGTCGTGTCTTGAGAAATGTTGTTTAGACTTTAGACCAATGTGTAAATCTTTGACTGACGTGAGATGAGTTTTAAATATCACCATGACGATATTGCATTTCGGATACACGTAGTATACTATTTACTAAACGGGTTTCCCTGAAAATTCTACGTACGTCAACGCTTATGATATGCAGCCTACGTATTGTAACGTAGCCTATAGGCCTAGCTTTATTAGATGGTTGTTTTCGTTGTATACCGGAAAACTATTGTTTCTAATTAAACGGCTTGTTGCTTTTAATCGAAGAATAACTGAAATAATATGTACGAGATGACGTGTTAAAACTGTTCTGCCTTGACTTTTCTCTCACAAAAATGATTACCGCAGTGACGTAATTTGTAGCGAAAATTAAGGGAATTCCCCACATTCAACAGTTTATGAAACGTACACACTAGACTAGAGGACTAGATCATTGACGTACGCTTTACGCTGTTTAGTGACATCTAATTACTTACTTATTAGAAATTTTATATTATTTATTTACTAGCACGATTTTTGCAAAATACAACTTTAGAATAAACATTTCCACTCTGCTAAGACTAATAACTAAAAATTCTAATTGTTTTCAGAAATTGGTGGATCAATTGAGATTTAAATGGCAGAGAATAGATGGGCATTCCTATATAAATACGGTAAACCTCAAAGGATGTTCAATACTTTTTGATGGTCAATAGGGTATATTATGTTAAATCTAACAATATGAGTCCGGCCCGTTGGTCTAACGGTTAAGTGCGTCGCTTTTCAATTCGAAAGGTTGCAGTTGCGAAACTGGTCGCTAGCTAGTCGGTGTGTCCTTGGGCAAGGCACTTTACGGTCATTGCCTGAACCCAGCGGATCAATGGGTTCTACCAAATTAAAGGAACGTGTCGATCATATACAACACACTGTAATAGCTCCGGTAACCCGACGATGGGCGCGAGGTGATCTGACGATTACCCGTGTGTTAACCCCCTTGGTTTTCCCATTCACGGGGATAAAGATGAATATCCTATCCTATGTCCTACTTTTGATTTCCATGTTAAAAAAACAATGCATTTTAACACTGGAAATCGTTATATTACCCTGTGCCTACTAGTGGGTTACTGCAGCCGTTAAAGTGTTTTTTTAAATATGAATACACTGGAATTGTTTGGATCGCAAAAATTCAGTTGCTTAAGACACTTATGGTCGAAACCCAGCCGACTTTAGGAGAAGCAATATATATCTACTTTCTGTACCACAGATGTATACTAATTTCTCTATTAAAAACATTGTGCTGTAAAAATCATATCCAATTGCCAGATATGTGATAAAATATCAATCATCATCGACAATCGAGTAGCTGCACTTAGGCAACTACAGAATGTACTACATTCATCGCTAGATGCCCACTCACAAACCTGGCAACCATGTTGTAAATATGAAAAAAGCCAGCTAACAAGAAATGACAACTACAAAACTGATGTGAGATAAATTAAAGAGTTTTGTCACTAGTCTTTTATTCTGTATATTTCTTAGTAGTAAATTTATATTACCGTACGTTTCACCAGCTATGAATTTGAAAGGACTTATTCTTAGGTAACGCTTACTTGGACATATTCAAAATGTCTGTCTAAAAGTCTTGGTTTGTTAGTACATCGCCTTTCACCCAAAGGGTTGCAGAAATAATACTGTCACTAGCTAAGCTAGTCAGTTGTGTCTTTGGGAAAGGCACTTAGCTGACATTGCCTGTGCCACAGACCACAGTGTAATAGCTGCGCGGTAATCCGTTGGTGGGTACAAAGTCCTTGTGCTAACTTCCTTTCTGTTTTTCCATTTTTCGGGATAAAACATGAGTAATCTGTTCGAATAATCACCACTTCAGGTCAACACTAATGAAATGTGTGAGATTATTGCATCAACTGCACCGCGCCACATCGAATCACTCTCATCTAGTGTACTGGAAGCTATGAAAGCTAATCAACGAGTTGTTCCTGATATAAAATGGCAATATGTTGGCACAGAGCAAGGAGTGATGACATTATATCCTGCATCATTAATCTCAAACTGCAGTACAATTGACCCAAGATTCAGGTTGATTTCTTAAATTATATATTTTTATTTCATTATTATAGGAATGAACAGCAAAACCGAAATAACTCATCGGGTTCAGATAGGATATTCATGTTTATCCCCTGAATGGGAACAATAAGGGAGTTAACCCTTTGACGACGACGGAACTTTTGCAGTTTTTGGCACTTTTGAGTAAGGTTGCTT
Organism: Ciona savignyi; assembly: GCA_000149265.1. NCBI lineage: Eukaryota > Metazoa > Chordata > Ascidiacea > Phlebobranchia > Cionidae > Ciona > Ciona savignyi. The sequence continues at coordinate 137,917 of CH002883.1, forward strand.
TAACCTTGTTTGCTGCGAATACTGTTGGACTTAGGGAAGAACAATCTATTACAAAGTTGTCCAGTAGATAATTTTCTACAAATTGGTATTTTTATTTTTTTGATGACGTTGTTGTATTTGTAATGACGTCATAATTAGTAATTTATACTCTAATTACTCGTTACTGGTAGCTTGTAAAAGATAGTAATGTATTACAAAAGTGTTCAAAATGAAATTTCCTACAAAGTTACGTCATTTATTTTTTGATGACGTCAACTAAGCGTGATGACGTCACATAAAACTGACAAATATGGCATTTCATCACCACAATCACTGTCGGCCTCGGTCATGCTGGCAGCCTAATCGGCTGTAATCTATTCCGAAGTTGTCATATTTCTTCCGAATATCAAATAATAATTGAAAAACAAAGTAAACAAAGTCGAAAAAATGAATAAATATCAATAGTAATTAGAAAAAAAACATGTACACATATGTTTACATATATCGTTGAAAAATCGAAAATGACTGGTAAACTCGAAAACAAAGACGGCTACTGCTAGTTTTATTCTCACAGCAACTGGTGTAACAATTTTAACTCCCCAGAACCCAAAAAAGCGATATTTTACCTAAAAGTTAAACTAGATACAAAATTTTTGAAGTAAAATGTTTGGAGCAATATTACTCAAAATTTTTAAATGGAAGGATTATATTTTTATGCGTTATTTCGAAAGATCTATACAAATGCTTTCCAAAAATATCAAAACTAGGAAAATCCCCCAAGAAACGACTGAATTGTGCATTTTTTTTCGGGGACACATCTAGGTTACAAATATGTAACCGTCGTCGTCTAAGGGTTAACAAGCGGGCAATCGTCAGATCACTTCACGCTCACCCTGGCCATTGTAGTGTGTTGTGTATGATAGGATATGTCCTTTAAGTGCCTTGCCCAAAGACACAAACAGTTTTAAACCTGCAACCTTTCGGATGAAAGGCGTCTCACTAAATCACCAGACTAACCGGTGGGACAAACCAGAGCTACTGAAGTGTTTTGCATTTAATTAAGCATTCTTTTAGTTTTAGTACAACTTGTTAATCCAGAAGGTTGAGATAGGCCTAATGAGTGCTTTGCCTAAGGACACAACCAACTTGCTAGCAACTAGTTTTGATATTTAAATTTAAAAAGTCGACACTCTAATCCACCTAGTTTTTGAAGATAAAAATATGAATCTATGTTTTATAACAGTGAAACATAGGAAATATATATTTATGCAAAAACTACGAAAGATATATTAAGGCAAAGACGTTTTGTATTGTCAAGCACACATTTACAATTTTAGACCATGGTATATAGAGACTGCTTGGCCCCGCTCAAAACGAATCCTTTTCCTTTTGGATATTTCAAGATCAATGCAAAGAACATACAACAGTCAAACACTTATCGAAATAGCAATTCAACTTATCCA
>CH002883.1:149082-168637 GCA_000149265.1 Ciona savignyi
TGGTTATATTTAAATATGGGGATATCACACAGGTGGATGAAGACATACCCACATTGTACCCAGAGCGACCAGAACTTATCCCTTTCTCCGAGTGTATACAGGATAACTTACCTAAATGCATAACAGCCAGTTGCCATTTATCGGTTTGTATTGTTAAAAATATTTACATATTTTTCGCCACTGAAACAAACCCCATCGTGGACAATAGATTCCCCAAACAGTTAACCCATAATAAAAATAATTATAACGTATAGAACAAAAATTTTTTTATTACCATATGTGAAACAGTGACAGTTGTTATGTTGTTATATCACGATTTATTACAAGGGTACCTTGTTTCACAGTCAGTTTGATAAAGCTATTGTCACCCATTTGATTGTGATGGTTTTTAGGTGAATACTTTGTTTTTTTCAGTGTTGTTGCTAAGGGAAAACTAAGGGTTTTGGGTTTGATTGCTACTATTTTCAATAATCCGTTTAACATTTAAGTTCCTATGAACAACATCATAATAGTAGAAAATTCAGTGATATTATCAAATCTTTATTTAAAAAAAGATTCTATAGACCCCTTACTCTACCACTGATAATGGTTATAAAAATAACCGGAATGTTTGTATATTAAATATATGAGCAGTATTTAATCTAATAATTAATAAATGCTGTATCACAGAAAATCAGCTCATAAAATATTAAACAAAATGTATGAAAAAATAAAATTAATCATGCAACCCTGGTGTTAATATCTGAGCAGAAAAGTGCTGCGAATTGTTCAGGACAAGTTGGGTGCACCTGGTGCCACCAAAGTAGCGACGCTACTCGATTTCTCCCCAACCCATACTGCACGCTCACAGAAGATTGCTACAAGGGGGTGGAGTTCGCACGATTGCCTGGCTATGGTAAGATAGTTGTGTTCTTGTGTCAGGGCACTGACAGCAACGTTGATATCCCTCCATGAGGGATGCTTGTCTATCTGACTCCATACTTCATGCCAACCTTGTTTATTGTACAGAATCCAGAGAGGTATGTGCGGATCCAGCAGCTGACTCGATTCGCCTAAAAACCATCCTTGCTTGTGTTGGAGGAAGTATTTTGCTTCTGCTGCTACTGGCATTGGCTATATACTGTTTCAAGCAGAAACGGAGAAAAGCAAAATGTGAAAATGTTGACCATGGTAAAGAATTGACTGCTGTTTGTTTTTCCAAGAGTACGTTGTATTCACTGGCATCGTTTAACAGAATATGACAAAGTGTGCCCGGGATCACCTTCCAATGACAAAACCTCAGAAAGCCAGGAGCAGACCAGCAAAGAAAAGAGTTCAAAATCGGCACCCAGAGTGGTAAACCGTTATTCTGAATAATTATTTTTATACATGACTTTCCATCCTCTTTTATCTTTCAATGTCTATGGAAAATGGTTAAGCAGATGCTTAGTCGGTGTGCAATGTTTACCAGTTGTGTAAGCCTCTTTTACAATCCAGTGGATTGTGGTGGGGTGTACTAAAGGAGACGTTCAACTAATTATTCTCCCATCTCTCCAATGCAAACTGACCTCACAAAAACAGCTGTCACTCAAAATCCTGATATAGGAAGTGTTAGATTTTTTCACAATTTAAAATTGAAGCTTGGATCTGCAACCTAAACTCAAAACCCTACAAAATTGTACTTACAAATTTTAAGCCCATACCCCTTCGTACATCGGCTACTTTTTTCCAACAAAACAGCCAGCAGATGCACAATCAATACCTTTATTTAAAAAGCACTGCTCTGCTATTACAAAACTTTACAGCTAAACAAGAACACCGCCACGCAGCCTAGCACATGCTGCTTTCAACCCCCAAAAATGGAGAATCACCACCATTGTTACTCAGCAAAACACTCTTTTAAAAACAATGAATCATGGAGGGTACACAACTGACTAGCCATTGACTGGATTTAATCTAATAGCCATTTCAGCTGCCTGCAAAGACACTTTTTTTAACTGAGCTTACTACTAAGATAGAAATGACACATCCATCCAACCTACATCCAGATCATATCTGTGGTTGATAGCGATGGCTCAGAGATCCTGAGGAAGCCAGTTCAGCTTGTTCAAGGTGGAGTGACTTATGGTGCACCCACAGATAGCAAACAATCTGAAACACACAAGAAGAATAAAAACCAATTACCCACAAACCCTAAATCAACAGGTATGCAGTAAAAATCCTTTATATGCCAAAACGTATTTTTTGTACAAGGTAACTTGTAATGTTTAACGTTCAAGAGTTTTATACTAGATGAATTAATCCACGAGGTTTAGATGGCATATGTGCTTTGTGCAAGAAGTAATGACACAACTGACAAAGACTGATCTAACCAACTTTAGATTCAATACATACAAATATATATATTTGTTTGGTTGGTTAGGTAATCGGCCGTCAGCAGCCTGTTTAATCAAAACTAGCTGCCAGTAAGTTAGTTATGTCGTTGGGTAAGGCTTCGTTTTTCCATCGAAGACACAAGGTAATCTGACTTTACTATGTAATGCCACTTACACTTACCTATCCACTAGGAATGTTCTATATGTGTTATGCTTTTCAGGGGACAGCAGTGAACACTTAAAAAGTAGAAATCCAAGTACAGATGGTGTAAGTGATGATAGCGGAGGAAATCCTAGAACTGCCTCGCGTTCCAGCGTTATTTCAACTGACACCCAACCAGACAATCAACACAGCATGATAGAAATCAGAAGGTTACGAGAACAGGAGAGCACCATTGCTAGGAAGCACTTGACGAAAGCACGTGCCAGGTCGAGAGAAAACATTCACTCACTGGATGGTGCAGAGGAAGCGTTTCCACTGCCCCCCCTCAACTATGTCCCAATGAAACAAGCAAATTATCCACAAAATAGGCATAAAAGTCAAAGTGACCTTCTAAACATTGCTCATGTTGAAAAAGCAAATTATTTTAATGGAAAAGACGTACGTAGTCATTCCGTAGACAGTACATCTTCTCCAATTTTGATGAATAAAACTTATTTTTCCAATTCCAAGGCAATTTAAAATCCGGATTAAACAACTATCAGAAAATGTATTGAAAAAAGTGAGCACGATCTAATAACTTGTGCCAAACACATAGCAGTTGTGTTTCTTTTACTACTCCTTTTAATATTAATCCTCATTTTATAAAATTCTAGTTATCTTTGATACTTATGCAATCAATGATGTCCACTTTGTAAACTTGCACAGTGCTGCTGTTTTTTTCTTTAAATAGGTACTATTTAATACACAAGGTCCTCATAAGAACATTTTGGAAATACTTCTATACCATTGTTACAGGTCAGATTTGGATTTTCGTAATTTTCCTTTTATGACCGTAACTATGCATTGCAACTTGCTAGGTTAATACATTTTCCATTCTGGAAAAGGGCATGAATAAATACTACATGATATTCTCATTACTCTCGAACAAATAAACAACATTGGTGGAGATTTATTATTTATTCAGCACTTATGAGACGCGTGGACGTGTCTGGTTTTGTTGCTGTTGTTGTTGCCCACCCGGTCGGAATCGTGGGGGTGGAGTGCGGTCCTTTCGAGCGAGGTGGGAACGATTCTTCACCAATCTAATCATAATGGAAATGAGTTATGGGGAACATAAATTATATACACATAATAATCTAAGGAGACAACAAACATGACATATTTATATACTTTCAGAGTAATTTCGTGTTCGTAATAGAACTAATTTATATAAAAAATCGGCACAAACACAATTTACACACAGTTCAAGTAAACTAAATAGCTTAATATTTTCATCGGGAAAACTTTGTAACACTTTAGGTACTGTAATGTCAAACATCCATTCCATAGCAATAGTTGTTATAGTCCTATGCCTATAAATATTTGGTTAGTATGATTGTGTTCAAGTATACGTACTTTAAATTTTCTTACATGCAAACCAAGCATAACTTAGTTGAAAATTAAACAATCTTATGCGTAAATGGATGTTAATATTATGTTGACACTCAAATGAATAATAAGAAGACCCTAGGCGGTAAATTTTGTAGAACTAAATCTTGTAAATAATAACAAATCATTGACTCATTGGAATTTTAAATTTGGTAATTTTAATTTTGTAAAATGCTTAAATTTTCACTTTCTGTTTTTAATTGATGGCAGACTTTTAATATATTAAAGAAATATTAGTTTTCTTTTTCATATTATCCTCGGGAACTGAGCGCATTTGCACCAATCATTAAAAAGATACACATGTCCGCTCTTTACGACCAGGTGCAAGTTGGACCACGGCCAATCCATCCTTACATACGTATAGCTAAAGATTCCTTAATTAATAAAGCTAAAGGAAACGACTTAGCGTTACTAACCATCATACATACACTTGCTTCTGCATATAAACTTTTTTTTAACTAATTGATTAAAACAGGGGAGTGGTAGCACCTTTACTGGACTATAAATAAAGATGAAGGATGAGACAAAGCGTTGCAATGTAAGTTACCGATTAAATAATAAACACTGCACCGGTACGCCAAATAGACTGCAAAACTATGTGTGTAAGTATTTTTGCTCTATTAAATAGTTATATGTGCATGAATTTTAGGTATTGAAATTTGTGTTGTCCTAAAAGAATTCACATGGATTTTTTTTTAAATAAAAGTTTTGCTTTGTTAGCTGGCAATCATATGACAGTGGGTACATTGCTAAAAACAATTTTTTGCTAGTTCTGATATTAACAGGTGTAGTTATTCGGGCCGTTCAAGGTTGGTCGGGTTAAGTTGGTATACAACACAGTGAACACACACACTCAAAACTAACTACATCTTTAATGCATTTTTTAAAGAATTCACACTTAATCATATCATAATTACATGGAACAACTCTTTTACTGCTTTAATCAAAGACTTCTTAAAGAAAAAACTGCACACTGTGCCGCTCGGGATTTGGAACTTGGGTGCTAGATTTTCAAAACGGACCTTTTAAAATGTTGGCCTTTTTTATACTGTTACGTATTTTCGCAGCGCCTACTAGACCACATGTTGCATAAAACGTGCAACTTCAGCAATATCAAGACGTTATTCCAACTCCAAAACACTTTAGAATATTACTAAAATTTGCCGTTTTTAAATATTTTACACAGTAGGCTTATGATCTTTACTTCTATACATAACGGAGAAATTAATATTAAAAAAACACATGGCCCAAGTCAATTTAACTATGGAAAATACTACAACCAGTCACTCTAAAAACTCTCCAAATCAAGGCCAAAGATCTTACAGTTCAAGTAATATAAATGCTTAAGGTGGGCAGAGTATTTGGCCGCAGAAGCAATTATGAAGAGAGCCGAATACCAGGGTTATGTCACTACCCACAAAACAAGACGAAAAAGACCATTGGTTAGATGCTCTACCCAATACCCGTGCTGAAATTCTCAATATAAAAACATTTACATTTGTGAGCGCTATTTCGACTGTGATTGGATAACAACAAAAGGTTCTCAGCCCCCATCTATTTTCCAGATTATTTCCCAGTCTTGCGACAACGCAGTGGGGGTAATTTTTATTGACGGTGTGGACATCAAGGCAAGTGCGGAGACCAAGAATCTCCACTCACTGCTTAAGTATGAATTAATACCATCAACCCCATCACAAGCTATGTCTTGTGCAAACAACATTTTCGTAGATCAATATGATCTTACCATTACTGACACTGAGGAACTGATAAACTCTGATGATACATCAAAACACAAAATCATTTTCTTAGCAGGGTTTTTAGAGCACAAATTTCGTGGCACAGCAGATTTTGTAGAACCAGAGACAGCTGAAGACCGTACAGATTCTGTTTTTATTACCACTTGAACAGGGGGTGGGTTGATGGTACCAAAAATGTCCACTGTTTACTTCGCCCATGCAGCTCATAGATTGATTATTCATTGACTGACTGTAACCTTCACTGCTGCTGTGTTCACCTTACCCACATACTCATAGACCTATGGCAATAATTCATGGAGCATGTGTGACATTATCCAATATTTTCTTAATGTTATTTGTGCTTGAAAAAAGTGACAAAGAGAAGCAACTTGGTTGTTAAAGTTGTCAAATTAAGTACTTCTTGTTACTAGTAGAGCCATTAAAATAAACATTTGCGGGTAAGTTACTAAAATATACATGGTGGTAGTAATGTTTATTGCGTTGATCTTGTTTATTTTATCTAGAAGGGATTTGAGCCCATCAATAGACTCCGAAATCACCTCCCTAGGTCGTTTAGAACCAATTTTAGAGATACACCCAAGTTAAATCTAGCACCCAAGTTCCAAACCCCAAGCATGACAATGGCAGTCCTTTCTTTAAGGAGTCTATGGCTTTAATTCAGAAAATACATTTTTTTGTCAAAAATAAATTGCAGGGGAAAAATTGTCTAAACATATAGAAAGAGATCTGCAAATCTTACTTTCTGCGAGAATGTGAAAATAAGAACGTTGTTTCTATTTAATACTTTTGTTTAAACCAGTTCATAGAAAACGCGGACTAATAAATTATTCAAAATAACCAGCACATTAATCACCTCAAATGAATAGCAGCAGATACGCTGTAGTAGACCTTGTAGTACATCTTGGGTAGAGCATAGGAGTCGTACACACTGGCATCCGATAAATCTCTCATTCCAGCTGCATCCACAATGTTTCTGCGCAGAATATTGGTAAAGTTGAAACGATCCACAACAAAAATACCAAATCATTAGCCTTAACTAGCATACATATTAGGAATTTGGTAAACATATTAAAAGTGCATTAAAATCGACATTTCACCTAAAAACTAAAGTCAAGGTTTACAATTCGCATTATTAACAGCATACAGTTTATATTCTAAAATCAATAATTTAAATTATTACAATATATGGTTTGGTAGTGCAATTATTTAACTGAAATGGAACCTGTAAATCTTTGCTATTGAGCAGTGGGTACTAATTTAGTTTGGTGTACTATGCCTAGGAATAATTGTTATTGTACTATGTGTTGGCACTTCTATTCCAGCTTTAATCATGGATAGTCTTATTAATGTAAAAAAAGTAAGAACAAAAAAGATAAATACTAAATTCTCATTTCATAACATGCGGATTTAGTTTTTATGATGAATTTGTTTTGCGTTTATTTAACCCGTTAATGCGCAGCATCGATAATGGCATAAAACAAATTGATGCTATATCTAACATATTTTTAAGTTTACATTTTTCACTGAGGTTAACATATAAAAATTGACATGTAATACAAATTTGATGTTTAACATTTTTTGTTTAATTGAATACAAAATTGGAAAGACAGTAAAAAAACTGAATTATTGTAGATTGTTGTGTGAACAATATAAATGCGAATTATGAATAACATGGTAGACAGTTGATTCCTGCACATCATCTGAAAGCCTATATTTTAAAAAACAATGTGCACAAACAAAAAGGTGTCTCTAACTACTACAAGATCGCTTGGAATCCTAACGTTAACTCTAACACGAACTCTCAAAGCAATTTAAGCGCTCCCAAGTGATCATGTAGTAATAAGACGTACCACAAACAAATTGATATTAATTAAAACGGTTTTCCTTTTTTTTGCATTGTTGTTTGGACTTTTATTACTTTTAAAAAAAAATTATAAAAAAACTTGCTGGCCAGCCATGACACAATTTTATATAAATTCGGCCATTAACAGATATCATGCATACTCTTAATATACATAGAATTTAACTCCCAAGTAAATATTTTGCAGAACATCCTTTATTGTCTAAAGTAACTCAATTAAAACTAAGCAAATTTACAAATTAAATTTAAAATAAACTCAGCTTGTTAATGCGAGAGTTTTTGTTGATTTAGATTATTATTTCCTGTTTTCTGTAACATCATTACTTTCTCTCATTTGCCTTTTTATCCTCTGTTCTCTTTATTTTTGTACATGTGTAAGGCGTGGCTTTAGTTTATTACTTCAGTATTTCTTTTTACCTGTACCTAAGAGTCTGTGGTAAGACGATCAAACGTGTTAAATAGACAAAACGTTTTTGTGATAAAAAGAGAAAGAACGATTTGTAGTGAACGGATTGTTATAACTAATCCCCCAAACTCCAGAATTTGATTTCTATTCTTCTGTGTTTTTTATTTATTGTTTCGTATTATTTATATTGTGGTAATTCGTTTTAGTTACAATACAATTTTTATTTTTGTTTCTTTCGCTGCAGCGTTTACCACCAACAATTTGAAAAAACATGTCAAATATATATATATACAAAAAAAAATATGGCGTTAACTGAAAATCCAACAATTAACAAAATAAACACTGTGGCAACTGGCAAAATACTATAGCAAAACAGGAAGGCACCAAAAAACCCAAAACCCAAAAGTTATCCAAGTTTGGTGCCTCCCTAAAAAAAAAGAAAAAAAGAAGAAAAGTTAACTTGTACCATAACTGTAACAGTAGGGATTAACAATTCATTAGTTAGCTCATTTTAATAAACTTCATTGGAGAAGAGCGCAGAACTGCAAAAGGGCAATACTGCAAATTAACAACATAGCTACTGAAGTATTCTTTATAAACAGAATGAAAACTACAGATGTTCAGGAGTGTTTTATCAAAGCGGGGGCAGCGGGTAACATGCTTTGAAAGGTCATTAACTGCGTTACCTCTAATTACTACAGGATCACATGGAAGGTTAGGGTTTCAAGCAATCTAGTAATTAGCACCCCATTAACTGGGCCTTTTCGTGAGAAGGTGCATGTGTAGTCTTTTATTATTTTGCAATCTACTCTAACATACTGGATTTGTTTAACTTGTCTGTGTTTTTAGTCTAGTTTGAGATTCGTGCATTTTTTTATTAAACAGAAACCAATGAAATCATTTAGGCCTAGTATATAAGTTTTAAAATTACCTGATGATATACTTTTTGATTGCTTTATCCTTAGGCACCCTTGCACCAGATGATTCACAACGAACGTATTTTACATGCCCGCGCCCTTGCTTATTACGACCACCATTTCGTCTCTTGAACGGCATTTTGCCCTGACAAATAGAGGTGCCAATGTTACGATTTTAATAATTATAAAAGTTTTGTAAAGCACAGCTACAACTTTCTTACAATATTATGTTAAGATAATCGCGATTAAAGCCGATAAAGTACAAAAATCATAACTCTACCTGCTTCCCACGGTTCAGAACTAAAAGAGTTGTAACCGACCATAGAAACTCAGTCGAAAGCATCATAGAAATCCCATTTTAGAAGTAAAAATACGCAATGGGCAGACAACAACAAATTAATTGTTAATTGGTTGAAAAATATGTTTTGTCGTTTTTTTTATTTAGAAAATGTGTTTTTGTTCAAAACGGTCGACACTCTAAATAATGATTCAATGAGGATAGAATGCATGTCGGTTCCTTTGAAAATGGACTGAATTAAGCATACCCTTGTGCTTAAAGTCATGAACGGACCAAAGCAAACACTAGCAAATATCTTTAAACATACATTTTCGGTGCCAACCGTAGGGTTAGTTTTAAGGTTTAACAAGGCCAAAAAATAAATGGTTTTGAAAAACACTGTTTGGAGATTTTAAGTGGTCTGATTGGCAAGCAAAAAAACGGCAAGTTTACTTAAAGTGACAATTTTTTCTGTCAACGTGGTGGTTTTGTACGTTGCTTTACAGCCGAAATTTTGCAGGATTGAAAATACTAGCTGGACGGTTGTGTCCTTAGCAAAGGCACAACGCTTATACTCAGTTGCTTAAAGGGCTTTTTAGATTAATTGTTATAGGTAATCTGACGATTGCTCGTGTTGTGATTACTACCTCAAGTTTTCCCACACACGATGATAAAACATAAATATCATTTTCTAATGACAATGGGCGAGGATGCAATAAAACCACGTGTAGACACCTGTGTCTACGTGTGGTGAGGCCGTGAGGTTCAGTTGTGCTGTTATCTTGTGGAACCGGTTCAAATAATAGGATAGGATATTCATGTTTATCCCCATAAATGAGAAAACCAAGGGGGTTAACACACGGGAAATCGTCAGATTACCTCGCGCCTACTGACGGATTACTAGAGCTATTGCAGTGTGTTGTATATGATAGAGACGTTCCTTCACTTTGGTAGAATCCACTAATCCGCTGGGTTTGGGCAATGTTCGTAAAGTGCATTATGCCCAAGGACACAACCGACGAGCCAGCGGCCAGTTTTATATATGAAACCTTTCGGTTGAAAGGTATCGCACTGAAGTTAATATACCATGATACAGCCGATTTAGGGCAGTTTTTGGGATGGGAGAGGGCAGGAGTGTATTGTCAGAACAAGGGGAATCGTTTGAAACCAAAGGCTGGTTTCGAGGACCCAATCTTCAATTTGTGACTCGGCCGGCGTGCAAGAAATTGTAGCGTATATACAAAACTTTAAAATGCTTACTGAAAACAAAATCTAACTAATAAAACAATTTAAAGCGGTGGACCCTCAGGCTCATTAAATCAGTTTAAGCTTTCATTAATAACATTGTTATTTCAAGCCAAAAATCTCATCATCGGGACACACCGATCCCAATGAAATAATAACATATGAAATAGAATTATTCTAGCGTTTGTGGTATGTATATAAATGTAATAATTACAAGGTTACACCATAAATGTAACATTCTGTTATAACCGCAATAAGCTTTATGCTATTGAAAAAACGACCCGTGGTACTGTAAGTACTACAATATTAGATATGTACGGTCGTGTGGCCGAATGGTTAACGACAAATACATATACTGACTCCTATCCAAAAACGACCGGTGTGACGAACCATCATGGGTCCAAAACTTTGCTGGGTTAAACAATATTGTGCTATTAGATATTCTACCCTATCCAAATTTATAGCATACTCCAATATTAGTGTGCAGGTACGTTACCTGCATATGTTAACGTTTCCTTTTTTATTCGCGAGGTAGTCTGAAGGTTGATCGTGTAATAACTCTTCCGCGTTTTCCGCGTATACGATAGTAGGGTTTACTTGTACTGTATTTGTAATAACAACAATTAGTTGATAGTTTTCTTTTCCACAGAAAAACAATACGGATGCCACAAAGGATTAAAGTTCAAGTGGGACTATTTTACGCTGGAACTAATTTTTCACGACAGAAAATTTATTATTAACATTTTTCCCTTTTATTCTAACAAAAAATTAAAAATAAATTAATTGGGAAACACTGCAATGTTATTCTACGGAATATGCGTCAGAATAACCAAATCCCTGTTGTAATTATTTACTCGCTAGATGCGACGTGCGTACGTTGTGTAATAGATAACGTAGTTTGTATTACTAAACGTTGTATGACCGAGTCAATCTGTTAAATGAAATGCCTTCCTGGAAGTCTTTCCGATTTTTAAAAACTGTTCGTGGAATGATCCAGATTGTTTTCTTTATTATTTACATTTTGGAAATATGCGAAGCTGAACTGATAAACAACGGTGAGTAGAGTAACCTGTTAGACTTAAGTAAACGATATTTATAATATTTAACTGCAGTTAGCTCATAAAGATATCTTGTCGGACTATCAGCCAAAAGGTTGTTTAAAGCCGCAAGCTACCATGGGTTGTGTTCTTTGTCAAGGTACCTAAAATACGTCTATCAGAAAATAGTATAATTCCTTGTATGTGGATGTCTAAATAACGTAAAATTTAACAGTTATTGAGGGAAAATACAACTTGAAGTGTGCACTGTGGACGTTTGCACACTGCACACTTAAATATTTGGCGTGTGCACACTCGAGATCTCTTCGAAAATTGACATACTTTCCATATGGGCCCACCATAATAACATCAAACAATTTGTAAACAACGGTTATTATTATTCTGCTGCCTGCATATAGATTCCCAGCTTATTCATTGACCTGGCTACTAAGACTTAAAATACACTAATGTCCATGAACATGTGCTTGATTCTAAATTATGTCTGACCAGTTAGTCTGGTGGTTTAGTGTGGCACCTTTCAGCTGAAAGGTTGCATGTTCGAACATTTTTGCTAGCTACTTGGTTGTATCCTTGGTCAAGGCACATAACATTGCCTAGAAACCCAGCGGATTAATGGGTCCCCTTTATTTTTCCATTCACAGGGATAAACATGAATAACCTATCCTATCCTAAATTTATCTCTATTGACTTCATTCAAATAGCTTATTACAAATTTCAGCTACCGGTACTGGAATATTAGTAACAATTTTTGTCAGGGTAGTGGAGCGTTGGGCTGCCAAGCGGAAGGTTTTAAGATCGAAACCAGCTTTTTTTGCTAGTCTCATGTATAATCATTTAAAAAAAATTTGTCAGGGTTTATTGCTACAAGTAAATTTTGGTTGTTTGTACAACAAATTGTTAAACAGTCTAGTAATAGCTTGTGAACATGGCATGTGTTTAAAAGTTTTCTGATGATAACATTGATCATATATGACGATAACCATATTAATTTATTCAATGCAGATTTTTCCTTATACCTACATCCATAATCAACCAAAAACACACATCGCCTTCCGCAAGGTAGTTACACACCACTTTACTTAGCACCGTATGGTAGCTTACCCAACTGTTGACACGTTATATATATATTATGATTTAATGTTTGTTTAATTTATTTTTCATTTGCAATAAACAGGATACATATAACATTTGAAGTAAAAAGTCAAAAAATATACTAGTCTTAAAAAAGAGCATTCATACCTTGTACTAATCTTTTTAAACATTGGATAAAATGAACAGAATGTCAAATTCAGTTAGGCCTATTAGGTGAACGAAAAAAAATCTCTAGGAAAACCCTGGGAAAACCCATTAAGCAGCTGGGAAAACTTCTACTTTCAAAAAATCCCATAAAATGTATTTGCTAAAAATGACCAAATAGTTAGGTGAGTTTATTTAGAAAAAATTATGCTCTAATGTCAAAGTACACCGACAGGGCCAAAAATCCGCACGAGTAAGGATTTACTCTCGCATATAAAAAACTAATTAACGTTTACCGTAGCCGTTATTTATTTAACTAGAAATTTGAGTATAACCTTTTTATTATACATACTGCGCGAACCAAATACGGGAGTATACAGCAGCATGGTGTAAGATTGTTATAATACCACATTTAAACTGTTACTTCATACAGACCATGGTTGCACTCTATGTTTACTTCCATTACTCGCTTGACACTTTATTTGTGTTACTCGCGTGAGCCTCCACATGGAGTATTTTTTTTTCATTAAATGGAAAAGGAAAAACCACAGAAGATAAAAATTCCACTGGCGTTAGAAACTTTTTTAGAAACACATTATAAATGTCATTAAATTAAATATGTGCAAGGCTGTATATTGAACACTTAAAATGCACTTACTCTGCATAAAAGAAAATGATTACTCTAATTTGAAATAAAGGATTACTCTAATAAGAATTAATGTCAACATCATCTCTACCTTATAAGTGAGTATGTATAGCATTATAATAGAACAAATGTAATTATCCCAAAGCTGCCCAATGGTAAGGTACTAGTCCATTCTACAGGTAAAAGGTTAATTTATTTCCTGTTATTGTTAAGTTTTATCTATATCATTGGTCTTTGGTCTGTATCATATTACAACAAGAGATTGTATTGTCCAAAATATAAAAATTAAATATATTTTACCATTGTCTAAAATGTTATAAAATTTTTGTTGTTAAAAAAACCCTGAACAACTTGATACACAACTATGCCCATATTTATATGTTTGTTGTTTATGATACTTTTCATGGTACTGAGGGCTATCTTTAAGTTTCAATTCTGCTGAAGAATGCTCAATAACCTTAACGTTAAGCTTCATATATTTGCATGCTTCAGGCACCAGTGCTAAGGTACTGTAATGATGTTACCACTGGATTCTAAAAAATAGTACAGTTTGGTAAAAACATTAAAAACTATGTTTTTCTTACTCCAATATGCATCTATAATGCATTTCTTTAATCTGTATTCTACCATAACATATAATAACTTGATAAAAATTTAATATTTTTTTAAATGGTTTGCGGCCATTTTCTCGGAGACTAAACATCTTGGCACTTTTACATGTTCAAATGTGAAACTTAACTAAACGACTTGGATTTTCACATTTGTTTTATAAATTAACATGTGTAATATGACTATTAGATTTTTCATAAGTCTCCCACTTGATAGGGTCTCATTTCTATCCCTAAAAACATGATATTTGACTCATATTTTCGACTAAATTAACTTTTGAATGGGTTTATATTTAAAATGACAAGAATGAAATTATGCTGTATGGAATCCTGAAGGGATAGAAATAAACCTGTTTTTGTAACAAACTTAACTTTTTACCAAAAACCCCAGCAAACTGTCTACCGAAGGAGTAATGTAGAAAATTAAATAGTCATGTAGCACATGTTTTCAAGAAAAATGTCACAGAAACTTGTGACAGACTGACAGATCCGATTGATATTATATGTTTATATGAATAATTGTTCAGAGTTTTTAAAAATCATTGTGTAATCTCTTGTTCACAACACAGGACAATGTGAAGTTCTAGCACATGGTGGATATCAACTGCAGCTGCAGGGTCCTTTAGTCAAAAACGACTTCGAAGTTGTGAAGGACTTGAATTTGGAAGCATGTTCAAATCAATGTTGCAGGAATGCAACTTGTGATGTTGCTTTGCATGTTATAGATGGATCTGAAAAGGTTTTATGAGCTAATTAGTTTTGTTGTATTACTTATAGTATTTTAATACATAAATTAATTATTGTTTTGTTTCTATGTTCTGACAAACCATGCACCAAATTTCTAGGCTTCAACAGTGTAATTTATACAATAGTTTATTTAAATTTAAACCACTTATTTATGTTTTGCATATCAAAGATTACGTAGTTGTGTACATGTTATAAAACATTAAAATAGTAAATTGATCCGAAGCAAGTGTACTAAATATTAAAATAAGTAATACTACCAGCAACTCTTTCCTCTTTTTGCTTGGTATGGATAGGTTATCAGAGAAATTTTTGGTGGGTGATTTATCGAAGACATATTCTTTATTTATTAAAATGCTTTTTTGAAAGTTGATATCAATGTACCAATATGTCATAATTTTTTTTTTATTGTATGTAGTTTATGTAGACATGGTCAAGCGCTTTTTGTGTTGCAAAATTTATAACATGGACCATGTATTTAAACACCCAGAAAATAATTTATTATATACTTTATGATTCCTAATAAAAAAATATTTTATTACATTGCTCATTACATATAAGTTCCTAATAGTATGGCTGCAAATAAAATACTTTAAAATTGGGTTATACGCTAATAAGTTTTCGCAGTTAACCCCAAAATCACATACTACACTGCAAGTACGGCTGTAACCCCTTTGTCATTTGATTGAAAACTGAACCAAACTGCAATGATTTTAAACCTTTAAATTTTTAATGTAATATCTAATTATTGACCAATGCAACTTAACTATATATAAATATGCTTTTAAGCCACTTTTTTTCTTTTTTGTCATGCGTTTATGCTCAATCTTGGTGGTTATAATATTTAGTGTTAAATATGCTGTTGTACTTTAAAAGATATATATATCCTAGCACCTATATCTCCTATCCTATTGTTCATTTTGGCCATTGTTGTGTTTGACGATTACTTAAAGGAAGTTTTGGCAGAAAACATTTTTAGACAGAAAAGTGTAATATCTCTGACCACTAAGAGCCCGCATATGGTGTCAACAACTTTGTAATGACTGTTTGTTTTCCCACCCCTGAAATAAAACATGAATATCCTGAGGCAATGGTCATTGATTTCTCTGTAAATATACCATGCATAATTAAAATTTATTTTATAAACTGTGCTTGTAATGGAAACTATTTCTTTAACTGTACCAATTTGATATGCCATTTAATTTATTTTATATGATTTTTTAGACTTGCATTTTGGTGAATTGTCCTATAAAAACTTTTGACATTGGCCCTTGTGCGCCACTTACTGCCAACGATACCAATGTTGATCTTATTGTGCGAAATAAGATATCTACTCTGGTTTATATAATTTCCAGAAATACTACCGGTAAGTAAATTCATTCTCTAATTAAATACAATTGCAGTTATCTTGTGACTTAAACATTTGAGCAAAAAAGAAACATTTCTGACTTTTACTTTTTTTAAACATATACCATTAAACAGGGGTGTCCAACCTTTTTGGCCAAAGTGCAACAAGCAATTTAAGAATGATTGCGCTGGCCACTTGAGTCTTTACTGCTAATAGACAAAACCCTCACACTAATGTGTATTAGTCTTTTACAATTATAATAAAAATAAAAATACCACTACAGTCAACAAAGTTTTACTACACATCGATGTTTCAATGTGATCGAGATTTTACATTTTAGACGTTGAACATTCATTTGAATTACCGGTACAACCAAACCTAGCCTATTACTGACTTACTGGCCATTAAAGCACATTACAATTGTGCGGAAAGAATGTCGACTAAACAATATTGGAAATGTGATGTGAAATAATGTGCATTGTGATGCAATAAAATTAACTTGAAAGAAAGCAAACAATAAATGCCAACTTTTCGGGTTGGACACCCCTGCCATTAAATATACTGTATACATATCCATTATCTGCGACTGATGTATCTGTTGCCTTACATGGGATTTCTGAAAAACATTTTATGGTCCTAGGTTCTACTACCGAAGATGACAACAAATACATAAACAAAATGTCTGCAAAGAACATATTTGTGTCAGTTTTAATGTACCAAATAATCTTCTTTTTACAGTAGATGTTAATACACCCAAACCATCATTAGAACATCATGATTTCAACCACAATGAAGCAACCGTTGAACCATTGTTTACCATCCTACCAACTCATTTTACAACCTTACCTGTTATACAAACCGATATTAATGTTTTGGAAGAAACAACCCAGGTGAAGGACCATCCAATTGCAACAATATTGCAGAACAACACAACAGGTTTGATATGATGCAACACTTGATATCATGCATCTCTGGTTTTGATTTAATCGTGTCACATATTCAGCCAGAAAAACCTTAACAAAAAAGCGTTGACAATCTTGCAATATTATTATTAAAGAATTGTAGGAATGATTTAATATGGGTAATGTAGCAGATATGATTATTATGGATTCCCTTCGAATTTTCAAAAAGAATACCTTTAGTTTTTTTTTAGTTTTTTGCCATGGTGACAGGCATGTCTGGTCGCCAGATTATTGGGTAGAATGTGTTATCAAATCTGGTTGAAACTTTCAGGAATCCTATCTTCCCATAGTTTGGCTCAACTTTTTATTTTTCAAAAAAAAAACAAGTAGAATTTCCGTTCGTACACTCAAGAGTGAGGTTTTAAAAATAGTGGTTTACACGCGTTTGACACTATCTAGTTTATGTTAGTTTGTTACACACATGCTTCCTGTTAGGTTTCCTACACTATTTTGTTTGTTAGTCAACTTTAAATAAAATTGACAATTCTGTTCTATTATCACCACCACCAATATCAAAGTTAGATTATTTGATAAAAATGATTCTCAATGATTTATCTAACGAATTAGCTTTAAAGTTTAGTATACTAGTTTATCGCATTTTGAGGGCACATAGTTTAATGATTATTTGGTCAAAGGAGAGGTTGCCATAATTGATAAAATGTTTCTATTTACATTGCTTTACAGTATTTCAATATAGTTACAAATCTTAGTACTGCTGATTATATTGCTGAATCCATGATCATTTGGTTTTAGTTGCATGATAACACAGCCCTCTTTCAAAACATTTGCGATTATATTTTTAGTTGTTATGAAGATTATCCAACCAGCAACAACTCCAATACCAGTTGCTGAAGATGCCACCCACCCAACTACAACACCAGATGTTTCATATACAACTATTCCGACCACTAAAGAAGTGGTCGGGATAAGAGCACTGAAAGTGTTTGTGTTTGGTGGGAACAACAAAGTCATTCAACTTCCACAAGACTCAGTAGAAATCACAGCACAAGTACAAGGCCAACCAGTCAAAAGTGAGAATTACCTAAAAGTTTAATATTTTCTTGACTCTGTTTTCCTGCCATCAAAAAGTAGTGTATTTTATATGTCCATTTATTTTTAAGATTTTTAATGTAATCATGTTTTAATTTAAAAACCACAAAGTAGAAGTCTGCTTGCTGTTAGATCCTAAAAATTAACTCTTACAATCAGGTATTTCGTTACTAATGGCGCTTAGACCCCCTTACCGACTCATCCGGTGAATTATTTCTGAAAAACAGGTTAATTATAAAAGTATTACTTTAAAGGTTTTGAATACGAGTGGAAACTAATCGCAAACCCAACCGATTTTGATGGCATGCAGTCTGGGAAGCAGGACAGTACTTTAAAACTAAGCTCCCTGACAGCTGGGAAGTACAGGTTTAAGGTGAGAGTTAAGTATTGTGTTGTTTTTTTCATTTTATTAATGCTACAACTCTCGTTAATTTTACTATAATAATAAAAATAGGACATTCTTCAAAGTATCATATGTTAAGGAAAATAAGCGATAAATAAAGTGTATTTTCTATATAATAACATAACTAAAAAAATGTGTGTGTAAAACATATTTAAAATTATAATACAATGCAATATTACTTATGTAGTATTAAACTCTTGTAGTAGTCTCTTGACGCCTTATAAAATCTTTATGCAAACGAATTTTCAATCTTTGGTATGTTTTTTTATATATAACAGATTTTTGAGCATTGGTACAGACTGTATGAAAGATTCATAGCATAAATAAATGAACTATATCAGTCAAACTTGCACTGTAACATAAAACATACAGTAATTTGGTAGCATAATATAAGTGCATTAAAATCGACATTTGACCTAAAAAATAAATTCAAAGTTTTTACAATTTGCAATATGAACGGCGAATTTCCAGTTTATATTCATGGCAAAAAATTATAATTTAAATTATTACAACATATGGTTTGGCAGTGCATATATTGCACTGAAATAGAACTCCTAATTTTGCTATTGAGCAGTGGGTACTACTAGTTACTAAACTGTTTAGTGGGCTTTTTTATTGCAATTTGGTAACTATTGAATTGCTGCATTGTTAGACAAACCAATATAATATATTAATTTTCTAAATCAATGTGGTGTTAGAGATGTTGTTTTTTCAACCCATCCGGTTTGACTTCTGGAATAATCAAAGTCAATGTTTAGTGTTCTTTTAGCCGTGATAATAATTATGTTACATATTAACTAAGCAAAATCTAGTGCACACCCCATGTCTTGTCGAAATACACAGTTTGCTCTTTGAATATCATTCTATTCAGTTTTAACAGACCAAAACATAATTCAACTAAAAAAGTTCCGTGCAGAAACTGTGAACAATGGTGCCTGTATTTTCGTGTAAATATATTTCCAAAATGTTTGTTAATTTATTATTTAAGTAATTGACCAGTTTTTAGTAATTTACCGATATATATATATATTATATATATGGTGAAGTATAGTTAGCATTTTAGTTATACGGATTGATTTTAACTTTAATTGG
>CH002883.1:180936-192124 GCA_000149265.1 Ciona savignyi
ACCCCAGAACTAACCCTAACTCCAACCCCATGTTTAAAACTAACTCTAGCGGACCTAGCGCTGGACCTAGTGGACCTAGTGGACCTAGTGGACCTAGCGGACCTGTACAAAATAGAGGGACCGTTTAAAATTGCTACAAATATCCCCTATGGCAAAATGCTACATAGTTAAAAATGATTCTCACAAATAACGTTTTATTCTATTAGTTTAATGTGAGACATCATACCTGCACATGTTTCAATGATCAAATGGACATTTTATAGCATAAGTTACACAACTTTTGTCACTTAACCCCGCCCCATGGGCTAAATGACTATGCTTTGTCCTGCTATGTACCGGTAATTAATCCAATGATGTGAAATATATAAGATTGTTTTTTTTATCTTGTATTTTTTTTAAAAAATATGCCGTATAGGTACTGGTATGTTGTTCAATTAGTAATAGGTACTGGTATGTTGTTCAATTAGTTATTTGATCATTGCCCATAATATTAATAAAATAACTATGTTGGTTTTTTGTTTACACAGATTATATACCAATAGAATTGGCCAATTTGTTTCAGCTTTTTTTTTGTATGGCTGTTTTAACTACTTAAAAGCACTATTACAGTGTTTACCATTGTTACGCTTCCCTAAAAATTGCTGATGGCGGGTAACTTTTGGCAAAGTTCGCACTGCAAACAATGGATTCTTACTAAGGAATTTTTACTCCGGGAAAGAAATGGAGATTTACAAGTGATGGGAGAAGTTGATTATCAAAAGCTGATGATGTTTTTTGCAAATGTTATTCAGTCCATCGGGGAGCACTTAAAGTTAAGACAGCAAGTTATTGCCACTGCAACAGTTTTTTTTAAGCGCTTTTATTCTAAACACTCACTTCGCAGTTGTGATCCCTTACTACTGGCCCCGACTTGCATATTTTTGGCTTCTAAAGTTGAAGAATATGGGGTCATATCGAACTCTCGACTAATAAGTGTTGTCAGTGCTGTTATTAAGAACAAATACTCTTATGCCTTTCCCAGTGAATTTAACTATCGTATACATCATGTTTGGGAATGTGAGTTTTATCTGTTGGAACTAATGGATTGCTGTTTAGTCATTTACCATCCGTATCGGCCATTGGTGCAGTATGTGAATGACTTAGGGTTGGCAGATAACCTTCTTCCAATTGCTTGGCGCATTGTAAATGATAGTTATCGAACTGATGTCAATTTACTCTACCCCCCATTCCAAATTGCCTTGGCTTGTCTGCATATGGCATGCGTCGTGCAAAACCAGGAGGCAGTAACCTATCAATGGTTTGCTGACCTTAATGTGGAAATGGATAAAATAATTGAAATAACAAACACAATATTGAAACTGTATGACTTATGGAAAGGATTTGATGAAAAGGGAGAGATAGGAGGACTTTTAAAGAAAATGCCCAAAGCTTCTTTGTCTCAACCAAGAGATGGAAAGGGAGAATCAAGTTCTGGTCGAAGTAGTGCATCAATAACTGACCAAATTAAAAGAAATTAATAGCCAATGGGGTTGCATGAAATTATACCCGTTAAATTCAAGTCTCAAGCAGTGAAAACCTACTGTCTCTCATAGTTTTGTTACATTAGTACAATTTTTTGGAATGGTACAATGTGATATTATTATGAATTAAAATGGGATTTTAGTAAATTATTTTAATATATTGTCCCACCCATTTCTTTTAACTGCTAATACCAACAACAGAAACTACTGTTATTCCCTAAATACCACCATGTGCCAATGTGATAAAATTAGCAGCTGCAATTTTCGACAGCTGTTATTTTGTCTCTTCCCAACAAAGTGCTGATATGTGTAAATTTAAATTGTGTAAAAGGTTTAAATTAACACTATTTCTCTAGTATTTAACATGTTCATTGCCGAATTCTAGTAGATTTAGTTTAAACCAGCTTTATCACCAGAAGTTGCATCAACCAATCTATTCAGGAATAAAATGCAGGTAAAAAGTATTTTCTGTTTATGGTTTTAATTTTATTTTTTGTATGTCATAGCATATCTCATGTTATATTCAGTAATTTAATTTCATATACATTATAATGAGCGTAAATAGGTACAAACTAGATAGTGTCAATGTGTTAGCCACCACTTTTTAAAACGTATTTTTACTGTACACTATATGTTTAATAAAGTATTCAAGTGGGTATTTAAACAAAGAACAATAAAAAGAAAGAAAAAATGCTACCATCTTTAAAATGTTTAACTCAAATGAAACATTTTTTCTTTTTATCATATAATGACGATTTTCATATTTGTTTTAAGGAACTGATATTTATTGAAATATAAGTTGTTTAATTGGTTTTGTTTATAATATAATCGAAAACTATATTATTGTCAACAATAAAAATCAATTGTTTATATTAAATTTGTATCCTGTTGGAAACACAATTTTAAATGATAGATATTTCTTTATTATAATGTCTATCTTTTCTTTATAATATAGTTGGTTTATTAAATACGTACAAAACTTAGGTAACAGACCTTAAGATTTTTGAATTAAAAAAAAACGCATAATTCTCAGATCCCCTTTTGCTTAGGCCTAAGGTTGTTCTCCCAAATTGCCAATGTATTAATTGTACCCAAAATATTAGAACCCCCATGAAGATACAGAATGGAATGATGCACTTAGAAAACATGGCATCTTACCCAAGAAAGAAAAGGCTCCTGAACTTCCAGAAGAGGAAGACCAAACTGAAATAAGTGAGATTTAATTTACTTCGTTTTCTTTATTGTGATAAAAAGAAATTCGTCGTAATTTATTTTCTGTTTTAGTTTATTTTTTTATAATACTGTTTTAACATACAACTTACTTAAATTTAAAACAAATCTTAATATAACTTAGGGCTTTGGTAAACCGATCACTTTTAATTTGTAAGACATAAAAAATACCAGTATAAATTCTGTACACAAAAAGGGAAAGTTTAGTATTATGCCTGTACTGTGTACTTTCAGAAAATAACTATGAGGAAATGAGTTTGGATGAGTTGGGTGAGTTTGAAGATGAAGAAGAAGATAGAATAATGGAGATGTACAGGTGAGCTAAGATATATTATAATTAAAGTTGGCATGTCAGGTTGCATATTTAACTTCTTGACTTCTTTTTTGACAATTACAACTCTTCAACCCCTAGCTTTAACTGAAGTTTAACATAAAACACTAAAACTAGTTTTAATCTTTTTTATACCCAATAAGAAACATATTTTATACCCAATAACACAACCATTTACCATTAGGCTTTAATTTTGCACCTGTGGCAAAACAATTAGTTTTCAGCTACTTGAAATGGCTTGTTAAACTTGCAGAAATTTTAAATTATGTTTATAACGGTCATGGGCTACAAATTGCAATGTCTACTTAGATGGGAAGAGTACAGAAGGACATTATGAGAAATATTGATGTAACTGTGTTATCTTTTCATGTTTAAGTATATGGAATGTCAAAGTATCTACAAATTTGTAACAAATTATACTTTATTCATGTTAAGGCAAAAGCGAATAGCAGAAATGAAGGCAATGCAAATGAAGGCAAAGTTCGGAGACGTTCGTGAAATATCAGCCGATGATTATGTGCAGCAGGTCAATCAAGCTGGAGAAGATGTCTGGGTGGTGCTACATTTATATAAGCAAGGGTAAGCTTCCAATTTTTATCCATGGAGGATGGAGAGTGAAAGTGGAGTAGTAGTCATAATAACACTTTTATTCTTCTAAATATTGCCTTACTACCAACTGTCTGGTTATTATGCAGTTTGTATAATACTAATGTCTAATCACGTTTTACTTATGGTACTGGTTTCTGCAACTAAATGACTGTTAGAAAGATTTTAAAAGTAACAGCATTGTTCATTAACAATGTAACATTGTTTCTATAAACGTTACTATATTTGTATATAACAATATTTAGTCATGATCACTGATTTTTGTTGAATATTTAGTATTGTAAGGAAATATGGTGATTTTCAATTGTGGGCATGGCCTGAATCTATTGGACTTGGGTTTTAATAAAACCTTACGAAAGTCTTGATCATAAACAACACCCTGTGGTCACTTAGACAATTGAATGGTGTGCATGAGGCAATAAAATTCCAACTTTGCAACAGTATTTCAAAGTTTTAACCGATAAGCCAAGTTGGTAATTAATTATATTGATGAGTGATAAGTATAAATTTTCTGATTAGTAGATGTTAATTTCCAGTTAGTCAAAACAGATAAAACTGTTTTTTTTTATTCCAGTATCCCATTGTGTTCTTTACTGAACCAGTACGTGACTCGTCTTGCTCAGAAGTTCCCCTATATCAAATTTTTAAAAAGTATTTCAACAACATGTATACCCAATTTCCCGGACAAGAATCTACCAACCTTATTTGTATATAAAAACGGCGATCTTATACATCAGTGGATTGGTGCCCTGCATTTCGGAGGCATGAACTTAAAACAAGATCGTAAGTGTTCTGATTGAGTTTCATTGTACTGGAGATATTAACCTGAAAGGTGGGGTGGCCAAAAAACAAAAGGGTTTGTTGTGTCTCTTTGCGAGATACGCATCTACTTAGCCAATAGCCACTCCACGAAATTGTAACTTGTTCTAAATTACAATAACAACCAATATAAATTGTTGGTGCGCTGATCGCCATATCTCCATTTTTATCTTTAAACTTTTAGTCATACATTTTGTCCTATAACTTATATATTCTTTTTCAGAGTTGGAATGGAAATTTCACGAAGCAGGAATCGTAAAAAGTACCTTAGAATCTAACCCAACTCCTAAAATCCATGATGTTTTGTCCTCCGCTATCAGGTCAAGCAATAAAGACAACAGCTCTGATGACGAGGAATACTGAAACTGATTTGACATTTTTCATAGTTTTAATCATGAATGTATTCGTGCAAACTTTTCAAGTTTAATTAATGCAGTGCTTTAAGAGAATATTTTGTATTTTAATTACTGGAAGATTTGTGTTTTGTTTGTTATTTATATACACAGAATAATAATACGTAATAATATATGCCCAACAATGGTCGTTAGTATGCGTTTAATGCTCAACATTTATAAATAAAGATATCAACTCTTTTCTTGGAATGGCAGTACTTCGAACGTCTTACAACTTGGGTTCCCTTCGATTCCAAACAGAACACATTTTGGTTTTACTCCGTTTTTTTTTCTGCGTCACGCTCGTGACAGGCAGGTTATTTCGCCCGGTTATTGGGTAGAACGAGTTTTCCAATCAAGTTGAAAAATTCAGTTATCCTAACTGGTATGCTGATAGTTTGCAACAACCTTTAATTTTACAAACACTCGACTGGGAATTACCATTATCGGAAATTAGTCTGGCGGTTGAATGCGTCGTCTTTCAATCGAAAGGTTGCAGGTGCGAAACTGGTCGCTAGCTAGTCGGTTGTGTCCTTCGGCAAGGCACTTTACGGACATTGCCTGGACCCTGCGGATTAATGGGTTTTACCAAATTGAAGAAACGTGTGAATCATATACAACTCACTGCAATAACTCGGGTTGTAACCCGACGGTGGACACGAGGTGATCTGACGATTGCCCGTGTGTTAACCCCCTTGTTTTTTTTCATTCACGGGGATAAACATGAATATCCTATCCAAATTTGTAAAACCATAGGTACATTGGGCAATTTACTTCAAATTTTAAAGAAAATGGAAAAAGTGACCATTTTTTTCAACCGCGCATAAAATGTACCGACTAAATGTCGATTCCAGCATCGGTCTTTTCATGATTATATTGCACACCGGAATACACGGTTTTTACTACATAAGTTTCAGATTAAAAATTTTCCCTGGTAGTTATTCTGCGAGCTAAAACTTTCCTAAAAATGTATGCATTACACAACCAACCAGCTATCGACTAGTTTTAAATCATAAAGCCTTCCGTTGAAGATGGTGTATAACAACCTAAGTGTTTTGCTGTTTAACACTGGTGGTTATTCTCCAATGTTTGGTTGGAAGCAGCATATGCTAGGTTGTCCGCCGATGTTCTCGTTTAGCTGAAGTTTTGTAATAATGGAGCAGCGCTTTGTGAAATAAAGGTGTTGATTGTGCATTTCTTCTAGCTGTTTTGTTGGAAAAGAGTTCACGATCTACGGAGGAGTATTAGCCATTATCAGGTCAAAATTTTTCAAAAATGTTAAAAATTTGGTAGGTTTAAAAGTTTAGGTTGCAGATCCACGCTTCAATTTTAAATTGTAAAAATCTAAGAGTTTTTATAACAAGATTTTGAGTGACAGCCCTTTTTGTGAGATCAGTTTACATTGGAGAGATGTAGCGAATAATTGTTTCAACACCTGAAAGGCGACGCACTTTCTCACTAAACTATTCTGCCGGAAATAGAAACAATGTGTGCAAATTAGGAATGATCGTGGTTACATTACTGAAAGAAATGCCACACAATGCGTTACAGTTGTAAACAACTGCACACCACTGCGATGCATAATTTACTTCCTATTCAATTTCTTGGTTGGATAGGTTTGTTCGGTTTGTAAATCCTTACGGGTGCGGAAATCCGTATCATAATTTTTTACACAGGTGTTAGATGGAGTCATTTGACTTAAGGTCATGTTCAAGTGTGGTAGATTGTGTTAAATTCAAAAGCTAACGAAACCTGGGTGTAATGCGTGTAACTGACATTAGCT
Organism: Ciona savignyi; assembly: GCA_000149265.1. NCBI lineage: Eukaryota > Metazoa > Chordata > Ascidiacea > Phlebobranchia > Cionidae > Ciona > Ciona savignyi. The sequence goes on from CH002883.1 coordinate 187,618, forward strand.
ATCGTTATTGGCTACATTTTTTTTGGAAATTGCCGAGAATCAAATTTATTTAGGTCGTGTGGCATGTGTATAACGTTATTAGTTGTCCGTCACACTGTCACATTTTGTAACTTGTGTACAAACTAGTTAATGAGGCCGTTATAACAAATTTAATTGTTAAAATAGGGCTATAATACGTATTCCGAAGCGAACAGAAAGTATTGAGGAAGATTAAACTTTAATATCCTATCCTTTATTTGTTAATAAAACGGCCTTATCGAAGTTTGTTAACAAAATATATAGTATAACAAGTCAGGTGTTTTGATGCAAATTGTTATCCCCTGTTCCCAGAAAAAAAGCTCTACGAAAAGTTATGGCGCAAAAAGAAATCTGGCAACAGTATTTACAATAAAGCGTCAATGTAAGTTAGAACGACCCGGGGAGGTTCTCTAGACCGTACAATGGGAGACTTTTCAACACTAGTGGGCGTTGCGTTAGTTAGATGTTTTGAGGACGACGTCGTCTGTTTACATGCACCAGATAGGTTACCATAAGAGTAGAGTCAGCAACGGTGAATGCCCAAAATGTATAAATTTGGCGCTTTGACCATTTTGGAGTTAAAAGAAGAGTTACGTAAAAGAGGAGCTAAAGTTAGCGGTAAAAAAGGAGACTTAGTGGAGAGGTAACAGTGGGCTACCGGCACCGGTAATGTCAGTAAAAACTAAAAAGAGGGAAGGCGGGAGGGAGGGAAACTGCACATTAAAATAAAGATTAGCGCTTATAAGTTAGTTTTAAACATGGGGTTAGAGTTAGGGTTAGTTCTGGGTTTTATATTAGTGTTTAGAGCAGGGTTAAAATTAATTTCCATAGTTTTAGTGAGCAGTTTCCCGCCTTCCCTCCTTCCCGCTTTCCCTCCTTTTAGTGTTGTCCTCTGATACCGGTATTAAGAGGAGCGAAATAAATTTAATAGATTGCAATTTCAGGCTGGAAAGTTATCAACGCAACTTCAATTTTAATAGCCAGCAACCATCAACATCATCACAACAAGATTATGCAATGGCAACACCATCAACAGTTAAAGTATAAAGATGTAAATTCTAATACAAAGGTTTGTATTTAAATAAGGTACAATATATTTGTTTTGGTATATGCTTTGTGTTTTTAAATTATTAGTGGTTAGGCTAACTCTGCAGCGAAAACAAAAAATAAAATTGATTTGTTATGTGTCAATGTTACATCATTCTTTTTAATATATATATGAACACTTAATAACAGTTTGTGTTTTGGTTAATGTTATCCGACACTTGATTGTGAACTGTTTGGTTTCCATCGGTACCGACTATATATGCTTTTTGTTATTATCATTGCATTGTTTATATTTTGTACCGAATTCAAAATGTAAAATAAATGTTAATGCTATTGATTTATAGATGCCTGCTTTGAGTATGAAGGCCATTGATGATTTTTTGTCACAATATGGGACGTCTGTATCAGAAAAGGCAGAGTTATTGTACAAAGACAGATTCATTCAGTCAATTCGCATTGCTGAGGTTTCCCAGCATCATGGGACGTTTATCCAGGCAAGATGTCATGCCGAGATGAGAAAGGGTGTTATATACAAAATCGATATTTTTATAGACGACTGTGACAAAGTTAGAGAGAGTCAGTGTGAGTGTGCTGCAGGAATGGGACCTTCTGCCCATTGTAAGCATGTGGCTATGGTTCTTTTTGCTGTTAATGACTTTAAAGTAAACAAATGTATCACAACAAGGCAAACATGCACTCAAAAACTACAAACATTTCATCATTGCAAACCATATACCGGGTCACCCACAAAGTGCAGTTCACTCAAATTAAGACAGAATCCCCTGCATGTTAACTGTTTGTTTGATCCCCGCCCACTTCGATTCCGCAACCAACCAAGTTATAGCTCCCATTTTCGAAATGTTGTATTGAATGGTTGTGGACCTAAAAGTACAATTCGACAATTGTATGCTCCTGCCCTAAAACAAGCAGTATACAATGACCACGATTATTTAAAACAGCACCCAGAGAATACATTTCTTGAACATGAAGAAATTACAGTCATAAGTTTACACAGAATATGTGAAATAATAAATGCAACTTCATTGCAAAGTGAGAGCACATGTTGGCATGAGGAGCGAAGAAAACGCTTGACCTCATCCAATTTTGGTAAAATTTGTAAATCCTCTGAAGATTGCTTTGTGAAATTGGCCAGAAATTTAATTATCCACAAATCTGTGAATTGTGCTGCTGTAAACCATGGTAAACAGTACGAGTCTGTAGCATTTGCTAAATATAAACAAATTGGTTTGAAAGATGTCATGACAACTGGTTTATGGGTATCACACAAACAACCATATCTTGCGTCTTCACCCGATGGGCTTGTTGATGATGATGGTGTCATAGAAATTAAGTGTCCATATGCTTCAAGAAATTGTCTGATAAATCCTGCTACTGTTCCTTACCTAGAATTGCGTAACAACTATCTTTGCTTAAATCGCAAACATAACTATTATTATCAAGTAATGGGTGAGCTGTATTGTACTGAACGAAAATGGTGTGACTTTATTGTGTATACCTTTTGTGATTTTAAAGTTATTAGAATAGTAAGAGACGAGGGCTTTATTAAGGATATGATTGCTCAGCTTGTAAACTTTTTTAACATGTATTTTCGACCTGCTGTTTTAAAGTGTATTCTGTATAAAGATGAAAACAAATTATTTTGAGCGCTAACGACAACAGATAAAAAGTTCTTACCCTTTTAAATTTGTTCGCTTTTCTGTTTATGACGAGTTCATATGTTGTTCACAAATGTATAACAAGTTTTATTGTAATATAATCACATTCAAGGACATGAATATATTATATACGATATAAATTATATTCTCTACAATACCCAACCGAAATACACATCACCCTGAACATTGAAAACAGAAAAAAAACATTGAACTACTGGCAAAGCATCATCGAGATTACATAATAGAATTTCTAAAGTTGCATAACATAAAACAAACAAAAATAATATCATCAGTGCCATTTCAGTCTCTGTGTGATTAAAAGGAATTTTTTAAAATTTTGTAGGTTTTTCCCAGGCCAATTATTCTTTCTATATGAACACGTTTACTAGAAATTCTACGATCTCTTATTACAGTAGACAAATTCATTCTAGATTTCTTTTTAAAAAAAGTTGGGATATTCACAGTGATATCATAGGGAGCAAATATATCCTGCACGTCAAAACCTTTATCTGCCATAATGGAATCTCTAGGATCACACATGTTTACCAAATTACTGCGTTCAACAATTTGTCTATCACTAGTACAGCCACCATATGCTGACGATATAAAAGATATGAGACCACCAGGGGTTCGCACCAATTAAAACTTTCGCAGTATTTCTATTTTTGTAGGTTGAAAAGGTGACCTGCTGAGCTAAAGGTGCTTTTGGTTTCTTAACAGGAATTTCAGTGCCATCAATAATAACACGAGTGTTAGGGAATTCACATTTAAACGAAAGGGGCGAGTAAAAATTAACTAAGTCTTTGCTGGGCCATATATCAATTTCTCTCCATTGTAAGCTTAAATAACGAATCCAAGTGACAAAGATAGAATAGACATCTTTTTCGCTTAAACCAAACATTCGACTGAGTTCAAAATTTGTTTTGCCTTGTCGAAGTTTTATAAGAACTAGAAAAAACAAATCAGTGGTGCTTAAGTTATTTGGTGCCAGGGGATATAAATATGTGAGATGGTTTGATCCTTCTCCCAAACTATAAAGCACTGCATTAAAAGTCGTGAAATTTGGCAAACCGGTAAAAAAATTAATTCCTTCATTATCCTGCTTGAAACTTGTGATGGTGAATGTGCTACTAGAACCAGTTTGTTCAGTTTGTGTGCTGGAATCTGTTATTTTGGGAGCAGGAATACCAGGGTGTGCTTCGCAGTCTATTTCGCATTCAACAACGGCTTCTGCCCCCAGTTCAATATCATTAAACTCAAAAAGTAATTGGCCCTGAAGTTCTTCACTGCGATGATTAAGTCTTGCCTCTCGGTCTGTTACTATATTTTTCTTCGACCAAGCAAACACACTTGGCACAATGTTGTTGCGCAATCGCTTAACAAGTGGCTTTAATCCTGAAATTAGAAGTTCTGGCATTAATAAAACAAACAACTTTAGAAAAAGTCATTTAATATCAGGACAAGAATGTGCATTACTTACCATATTTATTACAAGAAAGGTAGTCCTCCTCTTTGAAATGAGCATAGCACACAGTTGAATATTGGCCTGGTTGCCAGCTTTTTCCTCCACGAATAGTCCTCACCCTTTTAATAGCTGATATCCAACTTTGTTTTAAGGTTTCATTGCTGGGAAATCGATGACCCCCAGTTCCTTTGCATAAAGGTACACAGCAATAATTTGTTGCCATTTTTAGCCTAAAGACATAATTTAAGTAAGCTTACAAAATAAACATTTAAATAATTGCGAAATCCCACCACAGGGCGAT
>CH002883.1:194822-258195 GCA_000149265.1 Ciona savignyi
ACTATGTGTCTTAAGGCGACGTTTAAAAACTATAAAGTAACGCATAAATAAGTGCTGATAAGGCCGGTAATCACGGGCGTTATTTCTTTGCTGCCCTTTACGGCTGCCTGACTTTTAACTTTCTTTGCCAAAAACGGTGCCGATTTGATGGTAGTTTAAAGAAAATCAGTTAACGGTTAACTGATTATTGTTACATCAGTTAACCGTTTTTTAAATTAACCGTTAATTCGCAGCCCTAGTCAATACCGGTATTTTTATATTATTATCATTGACTTTTTACCAAATGCAATCTGTAGTGTGAATGAACAACATTTAAAACAATATATCAAAGGTTTATATCAAAGATGCCATAGGAAGATAAGGAATTTAACAAATTACAAAGGTTGTACTTAAAGGTTAAAAAAATATAATCTGCTATCAAAAAATTTTAAAGCCACATTTCTACAGTTGTATGGTGAAAATGGATGCAAATATGTGCACGCACAACCATTTGACAGTGCATTTATTGGCTATAAACAAATATTCATACATGTAGTCAAACATGTCCTTAAGTCGGTTAATTCAGAATTATTGTAATGATTTAAAAATTTACAAATTTTTGTTACTCCTTTTCATGTTAGTTGTAGTTTACCAAATATGACACTAGGTAACTGCCAAAAAATGATAATATTAACAAATACATACATGTTTAAGTACCAGATAGTGTGGATTCCATTACAGGTATTTTTCAAAACAATATAATTGTTATATAATTTTATCTTCAAATACAAATGGTTTTAATAACAGAAGCACAAGCATTTTTTAAAACAAATTGGGTGTCATCTCATTATATCATAAAATATTTTTGTAAACAAGAATATGTCTGTTTTCACTTTCAAATTATTAGACAGTTAATAAAAAATAAGTAGTAAAAACCTAATAATCATTAAAAATTAAGTTTTATCTGATGCAATTTTTACTATACGGAGTTACGGCACAGTATATTTTACAGTAATCTGAAAGTTCTGTACCCTACTGTCATTTAAAATGTTACATATTTTTCCAGGTATCTCATAAAGACTAACAAGACTCTTGACCGTGAAACCAAACCATTTTACAATTTAAAAATTGAGGCATGGGACTTTGGCTCACCATCGCTTACAAATACCACTATTATAGCTGTTGAACTTGAAGATGTGAATGACAATCCACCTACATTCCGCCAACCATCATACACTGTGGGTGTGGGTGAGTTAATAAGAAATGGGCGAAAGGTTACCCAGATCAAAGCTACAGATGAAGATGATGGGTTGAATGCCAGGATAACATACACAATTCAACCTGTTAATGAAAATGAGAATCTTCCCTTTAATATTGAGCAAGACACGGGTATTGTTCGGTTTGGTCCTAATGCGGAACCGCTGGATGCTGATATTTCAACAAAAGCCTTTTTAATGACAGTGACTGCAACTGATAATGGAACTCCTCCACTTTCAGCAACTGTTTCATTAACTGTAAGTTCATTTTTATAGCTGTGATTAATAGAATAGCCTAATATATATTTATTATTAGCATATGTGTACTTGTAAACTTGGAAAACTGCAGTTAAACAGATTAGTAAAAATACCATTCGAGTTTTAAAAAATTTGGGTCATTACTGCAGCTTAATTCTATGAAATTATACATACATAGATTCGATAATGAGCAATGAAGCGCAGGAAACCAGCTCACAATTTTATTTATCCTGTACCACTAAAACAGTTTTACTAAGTAGTTCAGTTTGTAGCTCAGACATTGGTTCTTCCAGACATGTTTGAGTTCCAACTTGAGTCACACCTGTAACTGAATCAGATTTTTGTTTTATGACAAGAAAATATTAATCTTAAACCAAGTATTGTATTTGTAACTTATTGCACAATAGTTGCCAGTGCTCTTCTTTAAAACAGCAAAGAATTCGATTTTACAAGTTTAACATCATATTTTCATTTCTATTTTATACATATATTTTTATGTGTGATTGGGATAATGACATAATATTTAAATTTCGCAAAAATAATGTGAATTTGCCATTCCAGCCATTAGTAAGACTTTTTAAATTGCTGTGTTGACCATCAGCTAAGCAACAATTACCGCCGGCTATTACTTAATTCGAAGTCTGGAGCAGAATAAGTGGTTAGAAACGTCACCCATAAACCACTAATTAAATGATCTGAAATAATTGTGATTATAGCTTTAGGATTTTTGGTTAATATTAAATAAATCCTTTTTTATACAATGTTGCTTTATACATATATATATTAACCAATATTGGATCCATATTAAGTGTCTAATACTGAGCAACAGGACAATTTTCAACCCATTAGTCACAAATTAAATTTGCAAATCGAATAAATGGCTTTGGTTGTTTAATATTTTATTAGCCTTAAATATTTAATACCTTTGTATCGCAAGGGAATAGCCTCACATCCTTCTTTATTAAATAGTTGTATTTAATTGCAGAACACATTTTATTAAGTAGTGGTATTTATGCTGTCATATAAGAATTAGATTGTAACAGGAGAAAATTCCATCGACTGCTGTAGGATTTAATAAAATTGACGTAAACTAGTGTTCAACCTAGAAGGTGTTGGCCATTCTCGTCAGTACTGAGCACTTAAAATTTAAATTTAAAATCGCCTTGTCCCTAAATATTTATTATGATTTTAAAGGACAAAAAAATGACACAATTTTCTATTTTCATCATAGTAACTGTATTGGTCTAAAGTGTAACCCTCACCTTGTTAATTTATACTACTCTAATCTCTAGAAGTACTTCATGCATGCATAGACTAAAATAAACAAATTTGAAAAATTACCTTTTACCTTTAATTTGTAGATTACTGTGAATGACGAAAATGACAACACAACCAGTATTCACAGAAGCCCAATACTCATTCTTAGTGAAAGAGCATTTACAACGCGGTGCTTACATTGGATATGTTCTAGCCAACGATAGTGATGCCGATACCTTGACCAATGCGAAAGTGACATACAGTTTTGTGGATTCCAACGAGAATATTCCATTCTCCATTAATCCTGATACAGGTATTTCTACTGTCCTTGTTTCAGCATAAGTGGGTCCATTTTATTTGTCCAACAACCGAATATAAAAACTTGTGACAGCATCAATGCTTTTTTTTATGTAACATACAGATTTGGTCAGACTGACATGGATTAAGTATTTATTTGACGTTATGTAGTAATTGTTGTGAATCAAATAAAACATTTAGTCATGGAGCCAATTGTTCTGTGTTGCGTGCAACACATATATATATTAATACTACACATATTGGGAGTAAGTAATAAAATGTGTTTAGACCAATAAAAAATGGGTTACATAATAAGAGATGACAATTGTGTATATAAATGTATTTATTAAATGTATATATATTATTGCATATATGTGTAAAAGTTTATTTTTAATCTCTGACATGACGTTAGAAACTACTAGTTAAAACATTGAAAACTAAAGTACATCATAATTAAGGTTAACCGGACAAAATGTGTACGGTAATTTACGACAAATCATGTGTGCTCACCGATAAAATATCATAAAAAGATACTGTACTTTCCATTAATTCATACTTTCGTTGGTAAAATGCCACGGGCAAATATGGTATAACGTTTACACGAGTACACATTATATATATTAATCCTATTAATGAAATCTGTATGCTAAATAAATTTTAACTACTTGTTTAAAATTGCCAGTAATTGGTGGTGTGATGAATCAGTGGTAAAAGACAATGTTTTTTTAGTGTTAAATTTCTAATTTACTGAAGCGATGCATTGTGTGACTGTCCTATTGTGTTTAAACACTCAATCCAACCTGTGCTGTTTTGCCATTAGCACCATGTAAAATCAAACAGTCTTTAACACATACATGTATACACTTTTCTCTGTAAATGCCCTAAGTGAACCACGCTAACATAGTTTAATACTAGAAATTTCAAGATGCTAGTAAAAAATTTCCTTTTTATTAATATTGGTATTACCCAACCCCTTTAAATGCCTCTTACAAACTCAAGCATATTTACATAGCTGATTAAATGTTGGACCAAGTTAAATAATTGCTTTGAAAAAAAAACTTTGATTTTTGTATTGTACAATAAGACCTAACAGAACGGGAATTACAAATCCAAACTTCATTTTCATTATAACTTATCTATACTTTAATTATGCAATATTTAATATTATTTTTGTTTAAACAATAAAATAACTAGTGTTAAATAATGTAACCATTGATTACGTAGCAAAATGAAGCTTTAATTATTTATGTTTGTTTATTTGTACACACTCGCCATTGCCATGGCCCAAGGGCACAAAATGTATGTTGTAATCAGGTATAGATTTGGATAATATCGATGTGGGTAGGTGTCCCGGCACAGTAGCCCATTGTAAACATGGTTTAAAGTTTTATCAACATGTTCAATGAATTAAAATAACTCCTAATCAAACCGTACATTTTGCATCCGTTTGAAAGCTAACCAATTTGTACAGTTTATCTTTTTAAGAATTTTTGCATTAAAAAAGAATTTAATCCCAGGCAAGATCTCTTACGATGGTGAACAAAGTGCCATGGACAGAGAAGTACTTCAATCACAGCCCTATATATTACGGGTTAAAGCAAGAGATGAAGGCAAGGAACCAAGGCAGAACTTCGCAACTGTCCAAATTTACTTGATCGATATCAATGATAATCCACCTTCAGTTTCGTTCCCAAATGTTACCAGAGACGTGGCATTTGTTTACATTAAAAAAAATCTACGAAGCAAAAACAAAGGGCGTAATCAGGTAGATGGTCTAAACTCTCCACTGCAAAGCTATGTACGAATCGGTCACTCCGCATCGTCTGCTGTAAAATCCCCTGCATCCAGCCCTGTCATTATCACCCATGTAGCAGCCAGTGATCCAGATGACAACGAAAATGGTCGCGTAAGATTCGCAATGGCAGCAGGAAATATTTACAATTACTTTGCCATAAATATGAGCACTGGAGATGTGACTTTAAATATTAAGAATGTTGGGGAATTGAAGACTATAAAGAAAGGATGCCATGTATTAGAAATACTGGTTAGTGACATGGGGAAACCAAAAGTACTAAGCACAACTGCATGGGTAAGTTTCCATGAATAGTCATTTTTTGAGATTTGTGAGATTAAGAAGCTTTATAAATTGTTGGGTTAAATACGATAGGTTAGCTTACATACTACAATACATGTGTTTAGAACAGGGATGTCCAACCTGCGGCCTGGCTGAGATGTTTGTGCGGCCCTCTAGTCATTTTCATTCCAAGTAGTATTTTGAACTTTGAATCTTAGCCTAATTAAAATGTATTAGTCAGGTTTTAGGGGCGCAGTGATAGTAGGCTATAAGTATGGGAGCAACAGGAATACAGGATTATAAATTAATGTTAATTGTTTCTTTATGTACCAATTTTCTTGAAATTTAATATGTTCTGCCGCCCATTGAATTATTTCAAGTGACAATGCAGCCCACTACAATAAAATGTTGGACATCCCTGGTTTAGAACATAAACATTTGTTAAAAACAAATGCATTTGCCTAAAAGGGCTCTAAGTAACTGTACTTGACATATAATGTTTTCCTTTTTTTATTTATGCTGCAAATGAATGTGTAAATTTAAACTTAGAAAACAATGAACATGATTAACTAGATCAGTTTTATTTTTAGGTAAACATATATATCACGGATGAAAAACCCCGTAATATGAATGCAACAAATGCTCTGAAAGCTTGTATGAACAACACATTCTACCCGATCCTTCACATGAAAGACTTAAACATGGGAAAAGCTGGGGCTGATGAATTGGCATTTATTCTCATCATTTGTTTCGCCACATTGCTGCTACTTGTTATTGTTATAATGGTCAGTTTAGCTGTGTATTGGTTAATTGTTAAGAAAGCATAACAATTTGTTTAATACTTTAATGTGATCGAAGCATTTTAAATATATGTACCCCTTCTATTAACCATTAATTGTATCTGAATTATATGCAGATATCACTGCATTGGAATTCATCACATTTTGTTTTAACAGATTGTTATGTTGGTCAAATACAAATGCTGCTGCACCAAACGTAAAATGTCACGATCTTACAATTGCCAAAAAGCCAACAACCTATACCCTGATGAGATCTACCAACCCAGTCTTTCTATTGAAAAGCAGCCAGGTAAATCGAATTAAAGTTTGTTGTCATGTTTAGAACCAATTGGGCGTGAAATTTTAACTTGAATGATACTTTTTTAACAGGGAGCCAAACGTCACTGTCCCACACTGCTTGGTCAGCAGAGCAAATGGTCGAGGTGAGTTTCTTTTATTTTATATAACGTTTTTTTTAAATTTAATTGTTTGTTTTATAGCAAATATCAGTAATTGTAATGCACAGTAATTCTTAAAAATCTTAATATTCATATTTTGAACACTATTTATGGGGTCATTTATTCATTTAGCTTCAGAAAATGATAAAATATCTTGTTGGTAAGGATGCTGTCAAAACTAGATTTAAGTACCTATGATTTGTGTGCCAATGCATTGCAGGGGCAGGGCTGTAGCTGTTTCCGGTTATCTTTTTGTGTATAGAGGTATTAAAACACTTCGTTTATTGCATTACATTGGCTCTCTGATAATAAAATCCGGATAGCATTTTAATATCAGATCTATAACACCCCAGATTTTGTTTTGTGTGTGCACAACTGTAGATTTATAAGTGTTTATTAAAAAAATTGGTTCGTTGCAGGAAAACAAGAACTTAAACGGACACGACGAGCTATCTGAAGGAGGCAGTGTGGTGTCGCACTACACTGGCAAGGACAGCGGCACAGGGGATAGTATGCCAAGTGATGCACACAACCCCCCTTACTACCGAGTGATGTACAATGCACGAAATGAATTGTACCCTCCTCACCAACTACCAATGCCATCTCAATCTACAGTCAATCAAGCAGGTATGTTGTTTTGTGAACATAGTTTTGATGTGGTTTATCAGCAAATCTCAGCATAATATAGACACAAAAATAATTTAATAATTTAGTTTTTTGCTAAGTTTTCCATAAGCTAATTTTGTATAATATTTTAGTTTTGCGACTGGCAACATTATTTAAGTTTTCTGACTGATCCTAACACAATAAAATTGTACACAAGTAAGTAAAAATTATGTATGGTTAACTGAAATGTCATGACTCACACCAAGTCACCAACCCATGTTTTGTGCGGTTTCCTCATTCCCACTTAGCTTTATACCCCTTAAAACTAGTCAGTTCCTGCTTTGTCTAATAGAATCGGACACAGAATCGATTCCCAAAAAACAACGGTTACTGTTTAACTGTAACCTCCACCCCTAAAATGATTTCACAAAAATTGTTATAAACCTAGATATCTGGATATTCAGTTTAAAAATAACCCCTAGATTTTCCAATTATTCATTTATCATTTTTGTTTGTCCCTGATATTAAACAAACACATTGCAGTCCCCAGACTCAAGAATTAAAATGACATTATCATAACCAACTGCCAATAAATTCATTAACATCTTGACAATCTATTTTGTTTTATTGATTTTTGACCAAAAAATCAATAAGCAAAGCCATGGTTGTACTATGCTATCAAGATTTCTCCATTGTCAAGATGCATATGATATTAATAACCCAATTTATACAAATCATTAAATATAAAATTAAAAAAAAACTCTGTGTAATAGAAGTTCACGAAACCAGACAAATAAGAGATTTAAATCAGTTAAAACTAGGCCTGCTCTTAAAAAATGTGTATTTAATATTTAGCCATAAGCCTATTTACATTCTAGGTTTATTAGTGCAGCAGTGTTTTGTGTGAGCTCTGTGTAATAAAACTAGTATGGACCTGTTTTTAGATGATTTATGACATTGTTGAAGTATGTGATAGTTATTTGTAATTTAGATTCTTGTTTGCCTATAAAAGACTTCTGTGTGTGATTTTTTTTGTTTAAGTTTATTCCAGCATTATATTCTCTTGTTTCCCCAGATAAACCAATATATTCAGTGGGCAACCAATCACTTCGCTCTCGAAGTTCCAACTCCTTCACATCCAGATGCACCAATGAGTGCCATGTTAGGGGGCACGGGGATAATTGCTGGATGCCAGACACTATGCATCACCACCAAGGTAAAGTGATTAGTGTGTAGGTCATAGGTATGATCAAAGACCACACTACCAGAGAGTAATTCAGACACAGTTGCCTAGACTGGTTTATTGTAAGATTATTGCAGGATAACCAGTGCCCGTTGCTAATAATCTCACCCATTTATGAATGTGCAGCAATATAGTGCCAACATTTTTCTTGTTTCAAACTTTTTTATATTCCAGATTATATGGACCATGTTCCCCGCCCCACTATACAGTATGTGGAACACCCTAACTACCACACTGCAATTCCATGCCCTATACATGGTGAAAACTGCAACTCACTTGCTTGTTTACAGTAAGTTTTTGTGAACACAAAGTTTAAGATTTATGATAACTTTCCTTTAGAATATAATTTTCGTTACCATCCTACCAATTGTAATAGGTACAATTGTGCTTAATCTAATAATCGATAATCACAATAAGACTAATTTCTATAACTTTAATTAGCTGTATTTGCAAATGCAATACCAATATATTAATATAATAACATCATCAATAATACAATAACACATGTTTTAAATTTAAAATATATTCAACAAAGAAGCTGTATTGTGTTTTAATTTGGTTGCTAAGTTTTATAATTTGTGTCCTAGAGAGTAATGAAATCTAGTTTTTATTGATGATTAGTAGAATAAATTGGAATACAGCTACAGTTATGAAGACAAAATATCTGCAAAATGTGTGTGCATTCACAATACATTATTTTATAATTGCAGTTTGATACCTTGTGTCCAGTGCCCAAAAATTTTAAACATTGTTTGGCAGTTCAAATAATTTTGAATAACAAATCTAAAGATAATTGTGTTGAAACAATGTTTTGCACTTATACCGAATGTTTGAAAGTGACATCAACTTAATAAAAATACAACAATTTTGTAACTTTCAGAAATAATTATGGACAAGACAGCAATTATGGAAATCAGTACCAAGCCATGAACCCTGAGCTGAATCTACCTCACCATATGCCACTGAACATGGAATATGATGCTTACCCGAACCATACCTATGGCGTGGAGCAGCGTAACATTGAAAAAGCTTATGTCAATCTGCAACAAAGAAGTTCCATTGCGATGGCGGTCGATAATGAACACTCCTATCCACCATACCAGTATGACTACATGGATAATGGCGATACTGGCCTTCTTAGCCCCCTAGACTACAATGACGATGAGTACATGCTGGATCAACCGAGTCATGTAGCGATCCCTCCTCAATTGAACCAGCGAACCGAAGAAGGATTTAAATCAAATGACGGGTTGAGCACAATTAAAGAGGAATTGGATGCTGAGGAAGTTGTGGCAGAAATTGATCACCTACTGCAATAACTCAACAAACCTGGGAGATTTTTCCTGAAAGAAATGTACATTTTAACAATTTTATACATTGTTTTGCATCTATTTTCTGCACTAATTTCAAGCGATCACTACTAAACAATTATAAAAAATATATATATTACTCGTTTATTTTGTTAAAAGCTAAATCGTTTTTAAAAAAAACATGTGCTGCAGAAAAAAATTGTTTTCTTTTTTTATACATACGTGGTATGAATTGCTGTTGCATTGTGCAGACAATTTAACATACACCACATAGGAGATTTAGTCTGTTGGTGGAAAAGTGCATGTGGCACCGAAAAACTTTATGAGTGGCCATTTCAGCGCCACTCATAAAATTTTCTCATCTGGGTTTATTGTTCATTATACGCATTGATACAGAAACCCAAGCGTTTTAATCCATGCAATTCCATTTTAATACACCTCCAAACTTGAATGAAATTAATCGTGATGAAACGTCCAGTAATATTGATAGTGTACCTTCTTACAAATTTTCGCAGTATTTTTATATGTCTGTCAAATAGTATTACATACTTGTGTTTGTATAGTTTTAATGGTACCATCCTTTATTTACCAAAAAATGACAGTGGCAACAACAAATGATTTGTGTCAAAAGACGTGTCTCTTCGGTTAAGTTCATATTTACAGTGCTAAAATTTGTTTTCGTTTTCCAAGTAGAATTGGAATTTGTTGGTGCTTTTAGTAATCTACTTACTTTATTTCGTACTGCTGGAGTTGTGCATACGCAATTACTTTGCCAAAATATTGCTTTTTTATAACAAGCACTGCCAATGTTTTGTTTTAACCCCCCGCATATTATATATTTCAGATTTTGGTCTAAAGATATTCCCAAACTTCAGTTTGTCGTTCACTAAAGTGTAACCTTTATGTATTTATCCCCGAGACTTATACTAACATCTAATGTTACACTGAGCCATGTAATAAATAATAATTTGAGTCAAATTGTTTTGCTGTTTTGTTAGCTCTAATATATGGCAGTTCAGGAAAAATTATACGTTTTTACTTTCACCACCTGTTCAAAACCCGGCTTTTGATGGCGATCATGTGTTAAACAGTTCTGTTGATCCACTGGGATCAAGCAACATCCTTAAACTCATAAGTGTCTTGCGCATTAACACGAGGCTGTATTTATTTACTGGACTAGAAACAGGGAAACAGTCGCGGAAATTAAAAACATCCGGAAATGCGTAAAGTAACGAATATGGGCTATAATCTTATGGGTACCAAATAGGCTAACCAATATAAAAATGCTTATTTTTTTAAAATTTATTGAAATATATTATTTATAAACCTTTCAGTTGGATGGGGGTTGTCGTTTGAAATTGTCCGCCAGTTACTTTAGAAGCTTTGTGGATTTTAAGAAACCCATTTTCGAGCAAAAATCATTTCACATTTCCCTCTATTAAAAGCATTTCTCAAGGCAAGGGCGACGTTAGTAGCCTAACGAGCTGCTCCCACTCTTCCAAAGTTTAACGACATTAAGTAAATTTAAAAAGGAAACCTGTTTGTCGTAAATATAACACTTCTAGGAAAATTTTATGGGGATTGATTTGGTGTGTTCGATTAAATAAAATCATTTTCTACTGTTATCCTCATTTTCGGCGCCTTAATTAAAGTCGCGACCGTTGTTGAAAATTTGTACTTTTATATTCTTTAATGTTTCAAGTTTGACCGCTGTATTGTAACCAGTTGTCTTTTCCAGGTACGGTGCAAAATTGGTTATCATTTCATTGTATAAAGTAAATAAAAATGTATATGTGAGCGGTGTGGGCAAGAGTACGTACACGGACTATAATTTAGCCGCATGCGTTTGGTTTAATCATTTCCTTTTACTAGACATACGCTTTACTATTAAATTATGACGCCGATGGTTAGTTTTATTAAACACTAAACAATGAGATGATTATAAAGTACATGCTTTTTATTTGATTTAAATATTAAATCAATTAATGTTCACCTAAAAACTTGACGACAGTCGTTAATGATTTGTTGTAGTTTGTTAAAAAATAAGCAGGTTGGGCTTGTCCATGCGGATTTTAACAGTGCGCGAGTCACGTGATTAAAAGCCTTTGTCTTAAGAATTAAACACATTAATTAAAATGTCGTCGTGTGATTAACTAAATTATATAGGTGCTTAGAGTTTCAAGGTAAAATCTTCCAAATTACAATTAATTGTCCAAGCTTTGTCGTGTAAGTTCAAAAGAAAAGTAAATGCTGCAGGCGATCTGGTGAAAATTGTAACACTCTTGCATCTACACGCTCATTTGAAGGATATTAGATTTCTGGCTATTGAGGGCTTTTCGACTAATATGTTGTTTTCAGTCGGCACTTTACTTGTGTTTTCCTTATGTTTCAACGTTGTACTTGGACAGGTAAGCTTTTAATAACTAAATTATTTAAATAACTTTCGTTTCTTACATACGAATAAAATAATAAAATAAAAATGTTATAGCACAGTAATAACACAGAAAAATAGAAACAAAACGGCAGTCGTTAAATCACATTAAGTTTATAAAATATGTACATATTGCAAAGAGTGTACTGAAAATATAGCGGGGGTATTAATTTTTGCAAGTTATTCCCAGTTGATCAGTGACATCAGACTATCTGCGTACAATGAATACACTCGTTTGCCCTTGATGACCAGCGGAATGCTTGAAGTACAGTCAGCAACAGATTCGTATTGGTACAGCGTGTGCTTCGATGGTTGGAGCGACGCCAACTCATTTGTGGCCTGTGGAGAACTCGGGTTTCCTTCTGTGAATTCACACTACTCCGTACCTGGGTAATATACATACTATTCGTTAAAATCATAGGTCTATAAACAACTTTAAGCAATATCTTTATATATAGCTTTAAAGTTGCCACACTTGCAAGCCATAAAATAGTGAACCGTGTTTTATACAGTTTAAGAATCAAAAATACTGTTTGTTTAATTCACAGCATGTAGAACTACCTGAAGTTTCCCTTAAAATGCATTACTTAAGCTGACTATAGCAAGTCACTGTTGAAACCTTTCGGTTCACGATCTGTCGCGCCAACACTGGACAAATGTGATACCATAACCAAGTAGTATTAAAAAACATAACGCAATAGAAACATTTTGTTTAGCCGTCACAGGTCTGTCAAATTTTTATTTAATAAACCTACTTCTAGTTTCACAGCCGTTGTGATTACCTGCCATGGTACTGAAAGCTCATTGGATGGATGCACTCACGTGGTGACGTCTTCCTGCCAATCGGGGCGAGTTGCATTGAGTTGCAGCTTGAGAGGTATAGAGGTAAGCAAAGCTGTTTACCCGCCCGAAATATCTTGGTAGGCTAGTGCGTAGGTTACTACCAAAAAAACGTGTCAATCATATGCATACCAAACACACTGCAATAGCTACGGCAAACCTAGAGTTCGCTAGGTAATCTGAAAATTGCCAGTGCAATAACGTCCCTATGTATCCATATGTCCAATATTTTTTGAACATCGATAATCTTACAAACCCATGGGGTGTTTACTTATACTGCAGTCCCCCCATTCAACAGGCAACGCGACAAATACGGCTTCGAGCAGGCGCCCACACGGGTGAGGGTAGAGTCCAAGTAGCTTTGGACTCGGAATGGGGTTCGATTTGTGCTGGCAATACATGGGATCTAAGAGGCGCTAATGTCGCCTGTAGACAACTTGGCTATGGCACAGCTCGTCACTACTTCTCAGGGGAACAGTTTGGACAAGGTGACTTACAGATTGTTTAAAACGGTTCGGACAAGCTAACATTTATATGGCGCCGAATCATCCTCCGAAAGTTTAGAAAATCGAAACTACCCGGGGTATGTAAAGGAATCAAAAAATGGATTGAAAAAAAAACGCAGGCAATGTCTCCTGCTGTATAGATCATCTCCAAAACTTCGGTAACCCTAATGTCAATGTATTTGACGAATAATACTGTTTTAACGATTGTTAAGTTTTACAAGCATGAGTTCTTATTATGGGTCCTATTTGGAAAAATGGACACATATTGTTTTTGTCCGTTTTTTTTGTTTCTTTTTTTTCGCCAAGCACTTGACAGGCATGGCATGTTGCCACGACATCTACCAGAAGGGGTAATGAAATCGCAATAATACTCGGTAATTTGTTAGACAACATGGTCTAGATAAGCCGAAACAAAACTTATGGGTGATAAATTAAGGGGAATTCCCCGGGAACGTTAAAAACCAAAACGGTATTTTGTTCTAAAAAATACCATTTTTGGGTATAGCGCTAGAACACGGCATTAGCCACTGATTTAATACTTATAAGAAACTAATAATATGTTTACGGAAATACCCTAAAAAATAACATTTTGTTCTCAAATAATGATTGTGACAAGCATGCCATGTCGCCCCGACCTCTACCAAAAGGAGTAATGAAATCGCAATAAACCTTTGCCATTTGTTGGACAACATGGTTTATGTATGCAGAAATCAAAATTTCAGGTTATAAATCCAGGGGAATTCCCCTGGGGCGTTAAAAACCGAAGCGGTACTTTTTCCAAAAATTAACTTTTTTGGGTGAGCCGCCCGAACCACTGCTCCAATTTAAATCAGATTTGGTGGAATGTTAGTGCATTAGCCACTAATTTAACACTTAGAAAAAAATTACCTAGAAAAATACCCTAAAAATAAGATTTTGATCTTAAATCATGATTCTGACAGACATGGCATTTTTCTTAAAAATTAGCTTCTTTTGAGCTTAGCGCTAAGAACAGTTGCTCCAATTTTGATCAGATTTTGTGAATGTTAGTGCCGTAGCCGCCTCTGAAAAAGAAGTTTGGTTTGATATCCATGGGACCCATGCGTTTATGCTTGCAGAAACAAACCACAAACTTGGTGTATAAAATACAAATTGTTGTTAGGGATCCTGTAGCATAAATACAAAATGTATTTCACAAATAGTGGTGGTTAAACACGTGGTTGCCACTCTCTAATTATATATTATAGCGTTAAGAGTTGGTAAAATAGGTTTGAAATTAGTTAGTTGCACGCAAGATGTATTTAAAAATAATGTTTTAAATTTCTTTAGGCCATGGCACGATATGGCTGACTAACGTGGAGTGTTATGGAAATGAAACCCATATTGGCCAATGTGGATTCGAAAGAATTTCTCGAGTACATGATTACAGCAATTACAGTACGGATGGTTGTTCACAACGCCAGTTAGCTGCTATATCTTGCAATACGCCCGATTTCGGATATCAAAATATAGTGAGTACACGATCGTTGCTTAAAAATTGTCTTTAAAAAAAAGTTATATAATGTTAATAAATTAACTAGATGATGTTATAATCTAATAATATTGATTGATACAATAAAGCATGTAACCCAATTGCATTAGGAGATTTTTAGAAAGATTTTTAAGGACAACAATGTGCAGATATCTTTACTTGACGGTCCAGTAAGTGATACATCAACGGGTAGAATTGTGGTTCAAGCTGGTGGGGTTTGGGGGAGCATCTGTAGTGATCATTGGACGATACGGGAAGCCAATGTGGCGTGTCGACAACTTGGCCTCGGTTATGCATCCGACAGTTTACAAGTAAAACTTTTTTGGAAACCACGAATACTTGGTGCGCAACAGGGCACAAAATAACTTCCACTCTTATAGGACGTATGGCAGATGACAAGCAGCGGACAGGCTCTGCAAATCGTTGCCACAAATGTGCGGTGTCGGGGGGACGAGAGTTCGCTCAGTGAATGTGAGCATGAATTGAACTTTTCCCCATTCGGAGCTAACTGCGGTTCTGGTTGGAAGTCACGTATCTCTTATGTAGGCGTCGCATGTACACACGGTAAGGATTCTTGCAATTAACATTGTCTGTGCATGCCTTATATAGACCGCAAGAAACATATTATACGTTTACTTTACTGTCTTTTATCTGATTTTGCCACTGGACCCAGAATCTGGGATCTTTTCGAAATTTCCTATGTTTATGGTATTATTTTTGCAGTATCAGTTTATCGCATTACTCGATTGAGCTGACCCGCTCTAGTATTTTGCCTTCTTTAAACAAAATCGTTAACACGAGACTACACGGAGCTCTGTGGTTTAGCCCAAATATTTGTAATTTTTGTCCACGTCATTATTTAATAAGTCTTGTGACAGTGTTGCCGGATCTACAACTGGATTTGACGCAAATGCGCGAGTCTATTTGGGTTGACGTCCTGCATATGAACTACTTGCGCTGCGCAGCGGAAGAGCGGTGTTTATCGGAATCCGCCTACCTTCCTGCCAACTCGAATACCACAAGAAAGCTGCTAAGACTTACAACCAGTGTATGGAATAGAGGAACCGTAGACTTTAGACCTTGGCAAACAAGCGACCGTTGGGAATGGCACCAATGTCACAGGTGAATTCTTACGAATTAGTATATAATTTTGAACTTTACTCACATATATACATGTCTTTTTAAGGCTACGAATACTTCAGTGAAAATAATCATTAATGTCTCTTTTTACACAGTCTGTTTACAATTAATAGCCAGTAACACTAAGCAAGCACGTAATATTCGTAAAAGTCTATTTTACCTTTGTATCCATAGATATTTCTTTTTTTAAATATTGTTTTCGGCCCACATCTTTATTAGTATATATTATTTTCAGCCATTACCATAGTATGGCCGAGTTTGCTCACTTTGATATTCTTACAAACGACACATTCGAGCGAGCAGCCCAGGGTCACAAGGCGAGCTTTTGTTTAGAAGACAGCGCGTGTCAAGAAAGTGTCACCAAAACCTACCGATGCACGACAGAACCATCCAGGTCATCGCCGCAGGGAATCTCACGAGGCTGCGCTGATACCTATTAGTGAGTAACTTCGCTTGAAATTGACATATAGCTTGAACCTTGTGGTTTGTCCGAAAACTAAAGCTAGGCCAATGAAGATCGATTGAACCCAGTGTATACAACGATTGAATAAGGCAGTATGAATATATCCATTGTGTTCAACATATCGCAATAGTTTCGCTATCTGAGTTTATCGACATGCATAAAAATAAGTAAAGACTATTATCATTCCTATTCTAGCCATTGTAACGTGAAAAGTGTTACAATTTAAAACGGATTTTAAGTTTGAAATCAGCGACATATGTTCAAATGCGCCAATTTTCCGCTGGAATGACCCAATTTAAACCAAACATCATCATACCTAGTGCACAGTACGATTGTCAATGGATCGATGTTACTGATGTTCGCCCTGGAGCATATTTTCTTCGTGTAAGATTGTTTCTGTTTAAAACAATTCAATACATATAATAAATATATAAAGTTTATAGTAGGTCTACTTTATAAACAATAAAACTGTTCTTATCATAAAACGTTAGCGTGTGGCGAAAAATATCTTTTCTATCGTACGCAGCACACTGTATACTGTACATCACTAACTCGGCCCGCGTCCACACCCAAACTAACTACCCTTTAATTATTTCTCACTGCCTGGGTCGTCAGCAAATGCTTACTTTAAAGAAGCAGACGCCCGGCTGTGGAGCCGAATGGTCAACTCGATACTTTTCATGTAACGATTTCTGTATAAACCGGTCTTGTCGACGAGCTTGTCGTGGGTTCAAAACTCAGCCATTTAATAGAACTGTCCACTGACAGGTTATGTGCGTCGACACGGTCGGTAAAGTCAGCGGTATAAATTATACAACTTGGAGAGTGTGGAATGAAAATCAGCACTTCGTGAATGTGGACTGGACCCACTGTGGTTTAATAAATGGAACTAAAATAGTAGCAACGTCTCAATGTTTTACAGCAGAGACATTGGTTCTGATAGTACGATGGTGATAGCGAGGCAACCTCACGATTGCTTGTGTGTGATCACCCTCTACATTCCCAATTAATGGGGAAACTTGAATGTCCTATATCCTATATCCTGTTCCCAGGTCAGCCTTAACCCCCTGGATAGAATAGCGGAGTTGGATTTGCACAACAATCACGGCGTTTGTCACATTACACTGGAAGAGCGTAATGCTGTTGTACACGGATGCTTTATACGTGAGTTGATACGTTTCTGCCATTTACGGTGTTTTCAATTTCACTTATTTGGTAACATAAAAAGTTTGGTATTATTTGTTTTTTATACTTGCATATTTTTAGCGGACGACCAATTTTCTCCATGAAAGACGACAATCTTTGTTTAAAGAAACCTAGACTTTTTCTGCCAAAAAATGCTTTGTGTTATTTTCTTCATATGCAGCGGCTAAAAAGCAATTGAGTTTGTCTTTTTCGACAACTTCCATCTTTTAATGTTTTAAAGCAGTATTTACCTGTTTACCAATTTAGAATACTAACATCGGGTTTAACTTACTTGATGGCAAATATTAAATGCAATGTATTTCTCTAGCCCCAACTCCTATAAAAATGCCTCTGCGCGATGTTTAAAACAAATAAAATAGTTAAATGAAATTTTAACTCGACTACGAGCATGTGTATTTCATAATGTGCTTACTTTTTAAATCTGATATCCACACACCTATACTATCAAGATAAGTCGGTAGATAAATGTACATAGCCTACAAAAGAGATTAGGGCAAGAAGCTAAATTAGTCACCTTTTCTGACATGATTTATAATACCTTAAGTAAGCAAAAACAACGCGGCTACAGCACAGTTCAACGAACTTTACTTACAAGATTTCCGCCGTGTTAAAGTTAGAGTAATCAGAAGAAGACACACGGAACTAGATGTCCGAAACAGTATTTATCAGCTAAAACAAGGATATCACAACACGATATACAAGGAGCCGCACAGACAGAACAACAGTCGGCAATTAGCATTCGGCAGATTAATTGTGGTTTTTATACCTACAGTGACAAAATAGTCTGCATGAGTGTGCTTCAAATAAGGCCTATAAAGGTTTTTGTTAATATGAAAGTTATATTACACTGGTGTGTTGTAAAGGCAATGTTATTCCGTCAATTAAATTTGCTTCATGATGGTATCTGACGATAACCAGTCTATCAACGCCTTCTTTTACCCCATAGCCAGGTATAAAATATGACCTAAGTAGGTCTATTTTATTCTATTTAGGGTATATTAAAATAAATATATCATGAATTAGGGGAAAATAGCAGATGAATATAGGTAGTTTAAAGAGCATGAATAGTTGTAGGCTTATCATGTTGACCATTGTTTTCTGGTTTTACTTATTGGAAATGAGCTCAAGTTTGAATTGTACCTGGTGGAAAGCAAGATACGATAACCTTCGCAAAAAGCATAACCACACTGATGACACAAGTAAGCCTATACCAATGATCCCGATAATGCGACACATGTATATTACGAATAAAAATAAAAAAACTATATTATTTTTTAAATACTATACATTTGATAAACTGAAAATATTAATATCTGCAACTTGCTTGTGTAAAATACAAGCTAGGTAGGGAAAGTTTTCGATCAAATATAGCTTGTTTAACATTGCGATAGCACATAAAGAAAGTTTGTAGCCAAAACGCATAAAATACAACTTTTTAGTATTTATACCAAATTACAAGCTTTAAAATGTTGTTGTTTAAACGAATATGTACAATAACAGACTTCATATTAAATTCTTAAAAACATGGATATATATTTACTACAGTTGATTTTAAATTGGTTAAACCGATAACATGGTATCGTTTCCGTTGTACAATACGGTACTGGAAAGGTTATTGCTTTAAACGATATTCTTGTATCGTAGTTTGCCTTAGTAGTATAATCAAATATTAGCGTTGTCGAGCTGGGAAGACGACAGGTAAAATATATTATTTAAACTGCGGAAGTAGCATATTGGAATGATCGGTATTTGAGTACTGTGAGACAATGGTGTATAAGATTGGGCAATATACATAATATAGAACAAAATAAAATATTTACAAACTATAGAGGATGTCATGAAACATGATTGCAAAGTTATCTTATTTTACAACAATTGCGTGTTGCACTGCTTCAAAATATGCGAAGTTTGGTGCAAGCTACATCCTCGTTTGACAAATCGCATAAATAACCCGCATTTAAGTGTGATCAAAAGTCACACCCAAAATAATTAAAGTATCAATCGTTTAAAATTATATCCAGTATATGCTTGGTAAAGCTTTTTGGTACTAGCGCTTCTATAACCTTGTGTAATGTTTGAACCATTTGATCCATATGTATAATTTTAGCTAACACTTATGTATAGCTGAATTTGGAAGAGGGGGATTTGCTGAAACCAAGAAACAAGCAAGAGTTGGATCAACGGTCACATTCGTGTGTGATCATCTGATTTACTGGGGTGAATCATCTTACCCACCACCGGTAACCGTTGAGTGGTACAAAAATGACCGCCCGCTTATTGATATTAAAAGAAAGGTGTGAATAAATTAATTTGTGTGTGTATTTCGCGATAACCTCATATAAACCCCGAGTGTTTTACCTTCGGTCATATGGCTGATTAGTGGAGCGTCGACAGGCGGTCCAGTGGTCGTTGGACCGAGAAGTTAGTGCTTTAAGCAAAACACTGACCGTATAGTGCTTAAATCCAGTATTTAGTATATTGAAACGGTATCTTATATAACAAGTACTACAATAGCTTCGGTAACCTGTGCAGCGGTATCCACGAGGTGCAATCCTATCCTACAATCCGTTGAAGCTTACCAGCGCAATAAAATTGCAAGATAGGACAGGCGATACTCGTGTACAATCTCCGTGAATGGGAAAACGTGGGAGTTATCCCACGGGCAATTACGCTGTGAATAGGGAGCGTAATGCCATTGTAGTGTTGTTGCCCTATTTTCAAGTTAATAAAAGTTAACATTCAGACGTACACAGTTAGCATTTGGTATATAAATATTTTGCGCATTTGATACAAAGTAAATAGTGTATACAAGCATAATCGACTACGTAGTTGGATAAAAAAGGAATGGTCTATACGACAGGCACGTTCATACACGCACTAGGATCCATAGCGTCGAAATAACCTACTGTCCATTTTTAAAGCACAACATTGGCTACTATTTAAAAAAAGATATTAATGCCAACATTTTGTTTTGCAGAGAATCATCGGTGGTTGCATAAAGCGTCCTCTTATCTCCGGAATATGGTTAAAGATTTTTAATGCATCGCCTTCTGATGAGGGAGTGTACACTTGCAAGTTCGTTGCCATTAGCGCGAACCGGACACGAATTCGAAGTGTTTCGGAAAACATCACATTACACATTGAATATAATGCTACACGTAAGTGGGGCGCACGGATTGGTGCTAACATGTATAGATTGCGAAAATATCGATGATTCGCCAAAGCATTGGAAAGAACTAAACGTCGTTTTTAGTTTTACTTTACACGTTTTGGGATTGGGCATCATACAGTTGAATTGGCTAGAGTGTTGCTTTTATGCTGTACACGCGCATTTATGTAACTCCACATTTCCTTAAATATGCTCTTTTTGTACAGATCACGCCAGTACAATATCCAATGTCCCCGGAAATGTAAACAACGCAACAACTTCCACAGTGCTACCGCTATCTAATTCACAAGGTAATTACGGGTTTCCCTTGATCCCGAAGAAAACACATTTGGATTTTACTCCTCTTTTGTTATTCTTTTTTTCCTGAGCATGTCGGGTCGCCTGGTATTTAAAAAGAACGGGGTATTTAATTAGGTTAAAGAATTTAATAAAACTAACTGGCATGTCGATCGTTTGTCTGGGTATTTAATTAAAAAAAATAATCGAAAATCACGTTTTTCCCATTCACGGGGATAAACGTGAATATATCCTATCCTATCTTTTTACGCATATTAAACAGTTGGAAACTCAAAACCAAAATAAATAGATAAATAATATGAATACGAACAAAACGATGCCATTACCATTATCTTTAAAGCATTTTCGGAAATATTCAAAAAATTATTTTCACTGAAACGAGTGATCAGTCTGAGTTGAATCTTTCGGAGGTGTTAAGTCAAAATGGGTTTTAAAAATATTAAAAATAGTGGTAGCTAACACTTTCTATTGTTAGATTATAAAATTTGTTGGTCTGGTGTAATAACAGTGGATAAATTTTTTAATGCAGATCCACATCATCAGTTTACATAGAATAATTTAAGCGTTTTATACAGGAAATCTATTTGAATGGAATGTCGAGTTAACTGCATTGGTCATTGTTTCTATGTTCTGCTGTGTGCTCTTTTTTGTCCTCGTGGCATCTTTTTATGCAACGGAGCAGTCATGTCCTCGTAAAGTGTATCTTGCAATAACTGGTAAAGAACTCAAGTTAGAAAGAAGAAACAACACTGCAGATGATAAACTGGAAGAAGGCGTTCGATTTTACAGTGATAGCAAAACCTTTGGTGAGGTAGGTCGTAGCGATATATGGATTATAAAATATCCACATGTTTAATTCTAAATTATGGCTTCCATAGGACCAAGACGAGCAAATAAAAAAATATTTTCGTGAAAAAAACAATACGATAACTTTATTTACTTTAAATCAAAATTGTATAAATGAAACTAATCTTGGTCCACTACCATCACTTAATTCCGAATTGGTAGAATAAAAAAAATCAGAATTATTCTCTATTTGAATCTTGATCTGAAATAGAAATCCCAATAGTGGTTTCTTAAAAAAATACCAGAATTTACCTAAAGTATATGACGACGTGTCTACAAGGGCACAGTTGTAGATTGTCGAACCTTATCCAAGAAGTTGCTCTAAAAACATATAATTCTTAATATCGCGTGGACCGAGTGGCTTAACGGGCGGAACAAAAAGTAATGGAATCCTGTATATATATCACACTGCATTAGCTCGTAATAAACTTAAGCATTTTATCTTATCCGTAGGAACCCACTTATGTGAATGATGAAAGATATCGAGATCTCTTTCCGTTTATTACGGAGGATGAGTGGGAACTATTAAAGAAAAATCGGATTGATCGAAGCATGTAAATAAATTTAAATAAAATTTTTAATACAAACAACCCAGTGGAATAATGGGTATACTAAGATAAAGAAACGTCTGATTTCTATATAACACCCTGTAATAGTTCCGGTAACCCAAATATGGGCGAGAAATGATCTGACGATTGCCCCTGTGTTAACGTCTTGCGTTTTTCCATTTACGAGGATAAACATGAATATAAAAAAAACACAAAACCATTCACCAACAGATGTACTTCTGAATAAGCTAATACTGTGTACAGGTTTATACCACAGCATTGGTTAATGTTGTCTGCAACACTATGTAAAGCCTAAACATCTAGATTTTAAAACATAGAAATTTCGTAAGCAAAATTCGTTGTTTAGTGTTCACTGTGGTGTCCAGTACTCCATGCCTATTGTGCTTGGGACTGGAAACTTTGGACACGTCTACAGTGGACAGCTATCCATGCGGGATGGGACCAAAAAAGATGTTGCAGTTAAGAGGCTAAATGGTAAGATTGTTACACCACTTATTTCTACTAGTGGTTAAATGTGTTTGTTATTAAAATTCTACAAATATTTAATAGATCTCGCAACGCCAGTCTTCATTTAAGCATTATTCTCTATCACCTACTGAGTTTTAAACATCGTTTATTCTCATAAGACGATTTTTTCATTGAGCAATTTAGAGATTTTATTCAAATAAGTTTAAATAAGGCTTTAAATAGCATCAACATACTAATCTCAGTTATTTTAACCACTTACATTTTACCATATTTACCTATTTTAATGCTATAAACAAAAATGTTACACCATAATTGATATAAAGAAAAGAAAACCCAAATCAAATTATGTGCAGATGGATACAAATCCCGCGAGCTCGGTCATTTCATATCTGAGGCAGTTACACTGCTGAAATGTGGACAACATTGCAATATTATTAATCTTATTGGGAGCAGTTTGCTTGATGCTCTTGGAGATGCAGTGAGTTTATTAAAACTATAAATGTGGTGACTATTTAATAATGCGGAAGGTTTAGTTTAGTTTTCATTTCCATAATGAAACTAAAACATGGCTTTGATTTGCATGCAATATTAAGTTTGTGTATAGGAATCGTCAGATTCTGTTCGAAGACCTCCGATATTGGTGCTAGAGTTAGCAAGTGAAGGAAATCTAAAAAACTATCTCTACAACAGAAGGTGAAATGAATATGTGTTTAACAATAGCATTTTGTAAATTAAAAAAATCTGTATAGCTATTTACAGCTGTCTTTTAAAATACGGTAATCACAATGTTAATTCGACTTTTCGTTTAAGTTGTTTAATAATCTGGGTACATATCCATTGTTTAGTGTAGTGGTTAATTATGGTGTTTGTAAATCTTGGATCATAAAAAAGGAACATAACAAGCACATCATAAACACAGGTTAGAAAAAATAGTCAGGGAAACTTCACCATGGGAGCTCAAAATTGATAGCATGGCTTCCAATGACGTCGATGTTGGAAAGGGGATTTCTCTAAAAGATTTAACTTCATTTGCATACCAGGCTGCCCGTGGCATGGAACATCTCGCAAACAAACGAGTAAGTATTTGTTGACTTCTGGATGTTAGTATTAGTTTTATAACAATTTTTGAAATACAAAGTTAATTTGAAAAAGTCGGGTTGATAAAGAATATTCATATATTAATATTTCAAAGTAAAAAAAACATTAATAATTATGCTGCACATAGCATTGCAATTGTATTTGTATCAATAATTGTTTACTACAGATGTTCTCGCAGAATTATGTATTCAAACAAAAAATTACCTAAAGCAATGAAACTAAAGCAATCTTCTTCTTTTTTAAATCTCTGCACTAGCTTTAGTAAAAGAGAAACTAAAGTGAATTTTAATGTTCTTTAACTTGTAGATAATCCATCGAGATCTCGCAGCCCGTAATGTACTGCTTACTTCCGATCGAGTTGTAAAGATTGCGGACTTTGGGTTATCGAAGTACATGCGAAACGAATATTACAAAGTTCATGCGCCTGCTGTAAGTTTAAAATTGTCAGTATGATTTTACACTGAAACTTATTTCTATACAGACACTGGTGCAGTGATTCAATGGATTAAACATAATTTAAGTCATCTTACTATATCATATACAACACACTGCAATTACTGCGGTAGCACTTTGGTGACAGTAAAGTTGTGTTATTCTGATCAACTTTAGTTATCGATTCTTCTATAATCTTCATTTAAAACCTGTTTTGTTAGGTTGCGCCTGCAAAATGGACTGCACCTGAAGCACTGTGGGAAAATAAATTCTCCATCAAATCTGATGTGTAAGATTATTAAAAAGTAAAAAAAATTGTTGTTGACATTCAATATTTTCTAGATGGTCATACGGTATTCTGGTATGGGAAATTTATTCGATGGGTGAGCAGCCATACCTAGGCATACCTGCGCAAACCTTGTACAGGAAATTGGCTTCAGGGATTCGACTCGGAAAGCCTCAGTTTTGTAATGAGCCAATGTATGTTAAAAAATTGAGAGTATTGTACAGAGCTATAGACGGTAGGATATGTTGTTACCCATAATCCCAATGCTAACACCAATGACCAAAGCCACGTTTTATAGTATCGTTTAGCATGGGTACCCCTGTTTATCCGAAGGTGTGTAAAAACGTTGTGTTTATCTGTAGGTGTGTGAAAACGTATTTTACGGGAAATCATCAGAATCCCTTGTGCTCACAGTTGGATAATTATAGTTTTGGAGTGTAATAATTACAATGAAGAAACTGCTACATTTTTGTTCTAACAACTAAAACACTGGTTTATACAAAGTCCTTAACTGACTAGCTTCCACATAACTGACTAGCTTGCTTCTGGTATTAACTCCACCACCTTTCAGCTAATAGTCCGACACCCTAGAATATCAACCAAACAGCGGAAAAAGTTTCTTTCCTGTAGTATTTTCCCTATTAGTTCATAGGGATACTACTTTCACCAACCAAATAAAATGTTATTTATAAATCTTCTGCTTTTATTTAGTTATAATGTCCTAAGAAGATGTTGGTCATGGAAGGTTGAAAAGAGACCAAGTTTTGTGGACTTGGTTCGTTATTTCGATGCAACAATATCCAGTGTAGAGCAGGTATAAGGATATAAGTGTTTTATTGCTTAATAACTTAGTTATAGGCATTGCCACATGTATGTTTGTTCTTTTATTTTATAATTCATCATTTTTTCAGTCCTACATCGATTTAAGTCAGCCGTGTAAATCTTCGCTGACACCTACTGGCAGCTCATGTCAAAATTCCGAAGTCGGCTCCGATTCGGTTTTTGATTATTCTGAAATGATGAGCGTGGCTGTAGATCCGAGGTCCATCCACATGTTTCAGTCAGAATCACAAGTTTCTTACGGAAACATAATCGAACGTTCGGCCACTTTGGAGTCAAATGACTCCTCGTATTTCACCCAGCATTGTGGCAGTTCAGCGTCATCCACTATATCAGGAGACACGTTGTGCGAGTTTTCCTTTAGTGGGCTGGCCAACCCGATGTATCAAGCACAGGCAGCTGTTAAATGAATGCCATTGCCAAAATTTGTCGTTGGTAAGTTTTGTTACTGTTGACTGAATAGAATAGGATAGGATAGGATATTCATGTTTATTCCCGTGAATGGGAAAACCAAGGGGGGCGGCAATCGTCAGAACACACGGGCAATCGTCAGATTACCTCGCGCCCACCGGCAGGAAACCGGAGATATAATGCAATGTGAAAGTAGTTTCAGGCAATGTCCGTAAAGTGCCTTGCCCAAGCACGTCCCAAACACCTTTCTCGTCCCAATCCTTATTCGTTAGACCTTATAATTTAAAAGTACGACGTTTTTAAAATTATTTTCTTTACTAAAGAAAAATTATTTTTCTTTAGGAAAATTACTAAACCTGCAGTCAGCGGTCATTCTACATAGTATAATAATGATTCCTTTGTCCCGTCTTTGTGCCAATGTCGTTTGCTCGTCTTCGGAGATTTTGTTGGGTGGTTTGTACAAATAAATACTGATAAAAGTACTACAGTAAAATCTTTCAAAGTTGCAAATTGCCCGTGCTCTCGCTCTCCGATGTTTCCAATGAATGATTACTCACGTGAGCGAACCGAGTGGAACCAGAACAATATCTCGTGCAATGCCTACGACATTCAGGCTGTAGATGCTTGGTTACTGTTGAAGATCCACATTTTAAAGGCCGCACAAATGAGAGTAAATAAGTACTAAATCTTTTCACGATCCCGACCAAAGCAAACCATAAAATTTGCTCATTGAAAGATTACAAAGTGCTTGTTAATAATATAAAAGATTGCGTGTTTTATTTATATGTGATATTGGAGTGATAGTTCGTACAGAAAAAAACACGTTAAATTTAAAACAGTACATTTTAAATAGAAGGTATTATATAAAATTACGAGATCTCGCCGAGATTTAAATGTAGATATATACCTGGATTCAAAGTCCACAGAACACAGTGATAACCGCTAAACCACGGCGTCACTGGATACAACGAAGTTGTAATGGTGAAATTATGTTCGTAGATTAGTTCTCAGAATCTAAAAAATTAGTTTGTTTTTTTTACAAACACACAGTAATAGTACAACCTGAAGGTGAAGAGTCGGTTTTGAGCAAATCTCGCAAAGGTTTATTGCTTTAATCTGTTTTATCTAACGGACAATCGGTAGGCTACCTTTTTGTACATTAAATCCTTACTCTTTGGATCTTACGTTTAAACCTATTATCTCCAACCTAGCTTAACACACTATTTATCGTTTCTGCTTACACAAAGTCGGTCGTGTCCTTGGGCAAGGCAGCGCGGATTAATGGGTTCTACTAAATTGAAGAAACGTGCGAAGCGAAACCTCTGGTAACCCGACGGTGGGCGCGAGGTGATTTCACGGCCGCCCGTGTGTTAACCCCCTGGGTTTTCGCATTGGGATTAACATGTATATTCTGTCCTATCCTAAGATTCTAAATATTTGTAATCCACCCCCACTCTCCACAATTTAAAGATTAATTTGGTCGTTAACTTGATCGAATTATAGGTTGCAATTGATATTACTTCAATTTTGAACAATGTTTGAAGTAACACATATAAAAATTGATGCAAAAAAAATTCATCAAAATACAGTTTTACTGTTATCACCGGTTGAAATAATGAAGGAAGCACGCATGCATACGTTTAAACCCTTTGGTTTCTTCTGTACATCCTCACGTTATTTACCTCATAACTTTAAATTAAAAATATATGTAAAACACATTTTGCATGCTGTATATTATTCAAATATAACCACAATTGGTATTTTTATACACTGAGTATGCAGTAAGTTTTTGCAAGCAGAAACGATGGGTCCCTGAGCTAACAAATCAATCTTGTTACCCATGCTCTTTATATATACAGCGTATATTTATGATTCTTGTACACCATGACTATGTTATCTTAGATTCCTGAAAGTTTCAACTCGACAATTTTGTTTTTGCAAGCATAAACTGATGGAGCATAGATTTACCAAATTATACCATTTTTTCATTGTTCAGTTAAAGAAGTGTATTTATGTTAGAATCGTATACATCTACTTATAATTAGCTAACATGTCCTGCCTAAATTTGGCTTGTAACTTCCCGACTAGGTGCTGGCTCCTAATACCTGTTTTTGTGAGAAATTGCAGTATGCTTAGACGGCGTCTCTTATTCAGAGTTTAAAATAACGCGTCATGTCATTGTCCAAAACTTCATAAATTTATTTGAAAATTGACACGTGAATGATGACGGGAACGAAAAGTCTTAAAACGGCGGATTTCTAAGGAAAAATATATGTACAATTAAATGGTCACAAATTTATTAGTTTTAGAAATAAAAAAAGAATATTTACCAAATTGTGACTAAACAGGAGACAAAATACATCATACACATCTTAACAATTATCGATAATTCCAAAACATACTAATTAAAACTTTCAAAGGATTGATTACTTCACGATAATAGCCAGGAGACAAAAAAACGAGCATTTATACTTCGGTGAAATGGTGAGAAAAAAGGAATACTATAGCGATCTTATTCGCCCGTGACATCGATATAAATATATACTTATACAATAATGGCGACGATAAACGGCTTAAAAATGGCAATAAAAATGTCAGCACTGAAAAAGGAGAAAGGCTTTCGTGTTGAATTTTTGACTCTAGTTATGTCTTATCAAGGTAAATGTTGTAAACGTGTTAGCTAATATGAGTAATTTGCGCCAGGGAAATTCCCGACAGACACAAGAATATATGCATGACGATAGTTTTGCGAATTTTTGACGCCGATTATTCTTTGACAGCCAATATTTCTGGACTGGTAAATAATCAACTCTACATTGTAAAGAAAGTTGTAGATGCATAAAATAAACTAGGAAAAGAACAAACGGACTGTAAATATCCCAAATTACATAGGGAAATACCCCAAATATAAAACTACATAAGTATATTTAATACACCTTTACCGCCTTTAAAAAACATATAAACACCCAATACCATCACATATGGATAGTCAATTTCAACACGAATAAAAAAGATTCGGATACCCCATACCCACCATGAACCGTTTAGCTTTAGTAACCCAGCGGTAAGGGCGATGTTACTGACGATAACCCGTGTGTTAACGCATGACACGTTAGGCGTTTTCCTGTTCACTAGGTTAAACATAAATACCCCTCTTTGTAATCTTTGCTCTGTTAGAAATTTCCCTAAAATTTATCAGTGCACATTTAATTCTCTTATAGTTTCAACAATTGTTTTCTTCGTATTTAAGTAAAATGTTAAATCTTTAGTGGGCTAAACTCGTGAAATAACCCGATTTTATATGTAGAACTCCAGGAAATTCCTCTTATATTAGTCACTAAAATTTCCTTTAACTATATCATTTTATTTAACAATTCTTAAAGTTTTAATTTAATTCGACAAATGGAGATTATCCAGGCAAAATTGCATTCATGACGCCATCTCGATTCAAGAACAAACCTGGAATTTTTAGGGTATTTTCCAGGATAGCCTACCACCCTGCAGCTAAAAAGCAACGCAGCAAGACAGTGAATTAAGACGCTTCGTAAATATAGCTTCCCGCTGTTTTGGTATACAAAATATGGTCCACCATACCCGCTGTTTTGGTATACAAAGACTGCTCTACCATATTTTGAGATAGTATTTAACGTTCGGCAAAAATTGTTTACGACAAAAGATGTTTGAATATATTCTAATTAACCTAAAATAAAAGAACACACAAAAAATCTGATTAAAATGTATAACGAAAAAATAGTATTAGGAGGCTACTGCACTGGGTAAAACGTAGTTTGTATAATACAATACCAGGAATAAAATAATAAATTTTCCCCATACTCTATTAACTTTTTTTGTACATTTGAACTATACATGTATTCTACAAATATCTATTTAAAAGCGATTTTTAGAATTAAATTATTCTTTTTTAAGATTATTCTCTTTGACATGATTAGAACGACGAAGTCTAAAACGGATTACCGTCGTAATAATTACATGATTATAAAGTTTTGAAGATTTTACAACATGTACTACAAGATGCAGCACATGGAATGTCATACATGGGAGAAAAGGAAGGCACCATATTAAGTTAAGGCAGGAAAGATATTAGCATTCTCGTATTGCAAGTCTACAAATTTTAAGGTTACAGTAGTTACAGTTAACTATCACGCAACAAAAAATGTTGTTATCTTAGAACCTTTAAATTGACTAATGATTAAAAATTATGTTGTGTGGTTTTTAATTAATTTGTAACAAAACAGATCAAATATTTCAGCATTTGAAAAAAGTAACAAGTAAAATATTTTACCGGTTGTAGTGAGAGCTAGTTAAGAGGACATGAAAATACAAGGTGCAAAAGTTACTGTCATCTTGTGTATCTAAGTGCAGAAATGCCAACAAATACAGGACAATGCAAAGTACCAAATAAAAACTAATGCTTTCTTGACAAGCGGCTTACACCCCCAAAACACCTCTTAAAATGCAGTACTCTTTCATACTTTTATAAATATTTTATAAAACTAGCTGTATAATAGCATAGATGTCAATCAATGTATATTAATTTTAACATTTTATTATACCAAAACTTATATTTTATAAAATTCTTTTAAAGAAAATAATACCCCCACAACAGCACCTAATAAATAGAAATAGTATATAATGATTGATTAACAGCCTCTTGCACATATATAGCAGGCCGCTCTTAAGAGGTTGATGTATCAAGTGGTTGTCACATTTGACCGAGTGACATTATTTAAAGTATCTCCGCTTGGTAGAATCCCAATTCTCTTAAAAGCGTCAATTGTACCAATAATAGTTCTGTAATGAAACAACAACTTTGTTATGATATCATGAATCGTAAAATAATGTAATAATAAAAACTACTTACGCGCAAACACCAACAGTGATCAGTATGTAATCTAGTATTCTTTGCCGATAATTTAATTCACTGCAAAAGAAAAAATTTCATGAAAATTTGTATTCGTATATAAATGGTTAAACCTCTGAATTAGGTAATGTAACATTCATAAGAGAGAGAAATGTAGGGACAGGTGCATCGATGTGGCGACTTTATTTATATATAAACACATATGTATTAGTGCTGGCATAGGTGAAAACTTCTGGTGCAATTTCTCATCTTAATAAAATATGCAGTGTTGTATAGATGGTTATATATGCGGTACATGGGAGGGTGGGTGAAAATCTTACCTCTTAAAAACCTTTAAGTGAAATAAGGCTGGTAATATAAATGCAAGCAAACTGCAGCATGTTGCGCCAACAAGGGACATAAGTGTCGAGAACGAGGGAATGAGGAGGACAATTAGTCCGGTGATTGCAACCATGACTGCGCGGAGGATGTTCTGAGGACAAACAAATACAGAGGACAATCAAATGGTTCAAGGACAATCAAAATACATCGGCATGGTATGGTAATCTAACAATGGATGTGCATTATATCCCTTGTAACTAACAAATCTTAATATATACAAAGGTTTTATGATTTTGTATAATGTTTTTTTTTGTTATTTTATAAGCCAAAACTAAGGGGTTACCAAATTAGTCATTCATGTTCTGTAAAAAAATACTACCTTGTATTTGGGGATGTTATTATCCAAATTAGTTTACATTCTACAATTAACAATTTATAATATAGAATTATAAAGCACTGTAAAATATATTTAAAAAGCAAGCTAAACAAACAATTGTTCATGCTAAGCAGTGAAAAATACTATTGCAAGTGTTTAATGAAATAATGCTTTTTTCACAATGAACAATTGACAGCACATTTAAGTGAAGACTAAAATTTAATCCATTTTGTATCAAAATTATTCAAATAAAACTTATTGTTATTTAAATCTAAGATTATTTTATAAGTACTTAATTTCATATTACTAAATAAAAATCAGTCTTCAAAATATATTTATATATATTTTTTGTGAATATTTTTCGTTCATAAAATAAAAAAAAATGTCGTCATCATCATTCTAAACATCCTTATTGATATTAAAATATCGTAATCTTGACCTACCCCGAGCAGCATAGATGTAGCGATCGGCTTGCATTTCCGCTGCAATATTTGCACGACGGGGAACATCATGACGGGATAGGTGAAGAAGAGAGAGAAGCAGAGACATAACTTCACAAGAAGTGGAAAGATTCCTGAACAGTGAATTGTGTTTTACACATTATACACACACATATGGAAAATAAATAATTTAATCGGTCAGTAATGGTTTACATTTTTATTTTTGGACAACAAAATTGGAGAAATATTATAAATAAACAGATAATAAGTAAGCCTTTTTAATGCAGAAAAATGTGTTTTTTTAACTTACAGAATAAGTAAGTAACGATATTTTCAATAATTGACCAAATTAGACATATTTAGGAGAAATTTAATAAGTAATCAAAATAAATTCAAACAGCAAAAAAGACCATAAATTACATTTTTTATTTAAAATAAAATACACTGTTAATATTTTTTTAATTTGTAAACTTTTTAATTAGGTTACTATATTATTTTTATTATAAAACAAAGTACTTCAAAAAGTATATTGGGTCATTGACATTATTAAATAAACTCAAGATTTTAAAATGCAGAGAACAATTTTAGTTTTATGAAAATATGGTAAATACTTTTAAGACAGATTGTAAAGTCTGATTAATGATAATATAACAGCATACAATAAAACGTATTTTAAAACAACATTGTTTTATATCAAACATAATTTGTAACGCCAATTTAATTTCAATAAACTTTCTTTTACTTCATCTTTATTTTTTTAGATTTTTTATATATATTCTTATATCTTTTTCAAAATCTCTAAAATGTTTATTTAAATTTTTGTCAACACAAATCAATTTTACCTGCAGGTAAATTCAGAGTGATAATAGAATTTGTTTCAGGTCCAAATGACTGTAAGAAAGCAAATATGTAATAGGGAGGTGTTTTAATTGTTCAGTATGCGATAGGCTGTGGATAACTTACCAGATAGCCACAAACTCCAAACACGATATATAATGTTGTAATCATAAGCATGGCCCACTTGAATATGCTGTAATATATAAAACTCTGTGGTAAGTATCGAATTTAATGTTGTACGTGTTGCACTTTTAATATAATAAAAAAAGTGTGCTGTAGATCTTTAAAAAAAATAGGTGTTTGTGAAATTAAGATAAGAAAAACAAACAGTAACAAGA
Source organism: Ciona savignyi (assembly GCA_000149265.1). Taxonomy (NCBI): domain Eukaryota; kingdom Metazoa; phylum Chordata; class Ascidiacea; order Phlebobranchia; family Cionidae; genus Ciona; species Ciona savignyi. Next base: position 228,046 of record CH002883.1, read on the forward strand.
TAGTGTCAATTGTCAACCACGTGTTAACTACCACTCTTTGTAATTTTTTCTGCATGCAAAAACAATTTTAATTTTCTGGTTACCTAATTTAAAAAGGGAATTTTATAAGATTTCAGTAAAATTATTGAAGGTGGGTATGGGCGTCTGTATTTGTTTGTATTGAAATCTCTATCCATTTATTTCAGCTTTGAGTGACCAATTACTTTCAACACAGTGATTTTTTAGGATAGACTAGAATATGTAATTTTAATATATATTTTGTTTATTTTATACTTCTTCCATTTTCTATAAAATTTTATAAATTTATTTGTTTCTTCTTAATTTATTTTTCACATGCATGACCACTTTTATTATTTGAAGTCACTAATTCTTTTAAATCCCAACATACCAGCCATAAAATAAGCAATATTCGATAAAATTCTAATAAAAAAAATTGTTTAACACACCAAATTACAATTGCATTACTTTATGGAACTTACCTTCGGAAACCAGTCCGAACATCAGCAGCCATGGATCCTTCTAACGATAAAATCATTCCAGCCCCCTGGGTTTTAAATTTAAATGAAATTTAAGGAAATAAAAGCACATTATTTGGAACTGGTGATTAAGCAAAGCAAAATATATACCAACAGCATTTAAAACATAAGTTTTAGTCAAAGTGTGTTAATGTTACTTTACCTCATAACAGTAAACTGCCATACCAGCGAAGAATGGAAACCCCGATATATCCATTTCCTTTGGGTGGATCCTGTTAATATAATTTGGTAAAACAATGTTTAGAAACAGTAAGTTTGTAAAGCCACGCGATAATGGAAATCCTGTTAGCCTGAAATATGTTGTGTCAAAACATTTTTTTTCTTAGGCTGATTGCATGGTAGGGCCATGAACCACTTTATTCACACTGGTTTTGTATTCCGGCATGACATAGAAACAATAATTTTGAATCTAAAAATTTTAACTGTTGTAAATGGACTAAACATCATTCCATTTTTTTTAATATTAAACAATAGAATATTAAAGCAAGGGTCCAGTAGCGCAGTCACTCTACTGGGTTATTTTATATTACCTAACTTGATGGGCGTGCTCGAAGTCGAACCAAAACACAATCGAGTAAGCAAAGACGTTGGCGAAGTCAGCAAAAAGGCTGGAAGTACATGAAAGTTATATTTTCTGGCTTAACTCTTTCACTCCCGGCCAAATGCATTAATTCAAACATGCTGTCCCGCAGTGTTTTTTACAATTTTTAGTCATTTTCAAATTAGCACAGTTTTTCTAAAGTTTATGCTATGATTTAATATTTAGTATGGTTGGAAAGATAATTTATCCCTCTTTTAAACAAGCTGCACATCTAAAATCTACCTCTAATAAAGAATATATTATGTAAACTTTAGTGAACACCACTTTTTTATGCAAAGAAAATTCTGCTCGACTTTGAAAAATTTGAGGTGCACTGACAAACGAAATACTCACTTATTATTGGAATGCCCAAATGATATGAAAATTGGAATGTAGATTGTCTAATAGTTTTTGTACTCAGGAAAAATTCGAACTGTATTTCTATCTTCAGTAGTTTTTTTACTATTTGTAATTGAAATTTCCCTTTTTTCTGACTATATTATGAAAACTTGAACCAAAACGCATTGAAGTTTTTAGTTTTGTAGAACTAAAATAGTAAAAAGTATAAAAAAGAACAGTGAAGGAAGTGTAAAAAGGGCATACAAAACCAAACAAACGCAAATACTATATCCAATATTCTTCAAAGCAGGGCACACCGAACTAGCTAGTCTCGCCGCCTTTTTCTTTATCGTGCGCTCAGCAGGCCCAGCTGGATTCATGCTTTGGTGAACACGAAGCATAACCGCCTGCTGCGAAAACGTCACCAACGCTCTCCTTTTTATCTCAACGGCACGAAATTCACAGAGAATGTAAAGAAACACTTGCTTGACAAAAAGAGCTTCTCCCCAATTTAACACGACTCCTATTCGCTGAGTTAGTCACGTGTAAACTCGTGTAAAATTCAGCAAAAACACAGGCGAAGCCTTGAAAAAGAAAGGCTATCACTCCTCACATTTTGAATATTTCTCCAAGATAATTACAGAGAATAAATTTCAGGCTTTCCTTGATCGAATGAGCCATAGCTGAGCTCTCTAACATTACGCGTTGCGGAGAAATCGCATTTTAGATTTGCCCCTATATATAGGGACGCGGGAACACCATGTTTGTTCACCAACTCGCGATATATCGCGAGTTGGGAGGCAAAGAGTTAATGTTTACTCGCCGGAAACCAAGCTTATACTCACAGGGGAATACTTATATTTAATTAAATCATATACATCATTTAGCCAAAACACAATAACAGACCTACACCATACACAATAACTATACTGTTAATATCTAATATATATTAAAATTATAGATATGTAAGATTTAATATATATATATATTATGGTAACAATATATAATCAATTATTCATATCTGTATATTTTTAAACCAAGATTTACTGCAACCAGTACATTATGTTTGTGTATAAGAACAATATTGTTCACCTGAACAAAGCAAGTTTATGAAGATGACGAAGGAAGCAGAGCATGCAGAGTGGGAAGAGAATGGTCAGCAGGATCCATTTTTGAAGGCTGGATCCGGGAGCAGGAGCAAGAACTTCTTCCTCCAGAGACTCAAGATTCTCCGATCTTAAGATGTACTGCGCCACATTCTCAATGATGAAGATTAAATATGCACAACAGAAACCTGTAAAAAGCAAACAATGTCACATCCTTCTTAGCATGAATTTAAGTGATTATAAATAAAACTTGTTGTATAGATGACAAGATCTATTACTTTAAGTTAGTAACATGATTTAAATATAACAATTTAACTTAATAGTATGATACAAATGTAAATCAATAGTATGGTCCAATAATCCAACAATATTACTTTCAAATTATATTTAAACAAAGTGTTATTTTATTTTATCAGTTTAAGAAACTACTTTAACTGTTACCTAACTGAGATACCACAATAGCAGATTCCACTAAAGTGGACCCAATTCGTCCATATGCGAAAAACCCCACTTCTCCATAGCCAATGTCTGGAACCATTTTGTCCTTAAAAAAAGAATTGTTTTATTAAATATCCCAGCTAAAAATGCTCATACAAAGTTCTGATCATGTTTAATAACAACTTATCGCAGTTGTTTGTGTAATATTAAATATAAAATTTAAAGGAAAAAAATGCTTTTTAGTAAAACTAAAACAATTTAACGGAGCCAATGTACTGAATTTAATTTTTACTTCTTCCATGAATGAATTACACTTTTAAAGGAAAAGGAAACAATTCATTAACATTATCAGCTATCTGAAAGAGATTATTAAATTTTAACTCTGGTGGTTAAAGCTGAGTAATTACATCCCGTAAACATTTAGTGATTAATACACTTATAAAACAACACAATTACTGGTACTAAAGAGGAAGAAGTAACAATGCTTTACCTTATCCATGTTGGCTGTTCGTTTTTGACTTGTATCTGAAAAATTGTCCATTTCAATAACTCCATTTAACAATGCAGACTTTTGCTCATCTATTGTTGTTGTGTCATACGAGTATCTCCCGTTAGCATGAGTTGATTTCTTGAGCATCTGATCTTTACAATCGATAAGCAGCATCATAGCGCATACACTGGATAAGAATAAAATTATTAATAATGTACCAGGTCAGCTAAATTTCCAAAACAAATTATTTATTCTATAATTTTTGAGATAATGTTTTTTTTTAAATGAAAGTGCCGTTTTTTAATATAATTTTAATACTTTTGATCTAAAGTTTTTTTTTTGACAAAGACAGTACCGGTACCAAATAAAATAGCATCATTTGTTATTATGAACGCTAATGAGGTAAATGTAAGGAAGCAGATTTCACAGACAACAGGAAAAACTTGTTGTAATGCACCAATGCTTATTTTATTTTACAAAATCTACTTTAATAGTAGCCTGTATTATTTTTTATCATGCAATAAGAATCTAATTTACTAACCTTAAATAACCAACTGTAGACATGATCAGGATACCTTCCAAAATTCCAGCCTAAAAACGAATATAATATAAATCTTTGATATATTCATGTATATAATATTATATAACTTAAAAATAAAAACATACAACACATCTAAACCTTTTACTTTTAAAATTGCATACTTGAATTTAAGCAATACAAACAAATTCAGAAAAAAAAACTTGCATGTATAGGGAAAAAGTTATCGGCATTTGAATTTAAATGTATGATTTATATCTTCTATATTCCAGTTGTGCATTCTTAGGGTTGCTTTAAAGTGCATTTAAGCACAATTTTTTAACTTTCTTTTCGCACATAATTATGATTTTATAATTAAATGTTAATTACAGAAAAAAGTTTTCAAATGCACTAAACATTGTACATGATTAATATTAAACATTATAAGCAGAAAGTATTTTTTTATCCTAGTACCTGGTGTCAGGTGAAAATAATGGCAGTCAAAATTTAGTGATCGTAATAATAAAAGTAAACTAATTTAGACCTATTGCTTTAAAAAATGAGAATTTGCAATGTTGGTCTGTTTTAACCAGCTTTGCTTATAAAAAAATACATAAATTGTAATCTTATTCATCTCTTAAACTTTCTCACCTCTTTAAATGCAAATGGAAGACCAAGCACACCTGCTCCAATAAAAGAAATAAAAATATTTCCAAACACTTTAATCGTACTCTTCGTTCCTTCCCCCGATCCATGCATAGTCATTACTTAAAATGAATACGACAAAATATATATTCTTTTTAATATATCATTAATTCAAAAATAAAAAAAATTCTGTTAGGTTATTATGTTGAAAATATATGACAATGCTGATTAAAAGTTCAACATACAGCAACGAAAATTTTTCACTTACAACTAAGGGTTTATTGTGATATATTTCTACAGTAATTCAGTAAATGAACACTGATTTTACATATCAAGTTACTGCAGGAATATAAACCTAGAGATCAACCAATGACCATATAATATAACTAGTGGTTAAAATTACTACAAAGAGTTTAGAATGACACAAAATGTTTATATACTAGCTTGTACCAAATGCATTCAAAGCTCTAAGCCTGCCCATTATCCTGTATTCATTTTAAGGTTCGTAATACAGAAGTTTTGTACATTTTTTTTTCATAAGTTTATAAACACTTTAAAGTATTTTTAATGCCCTTTCTCTGATCAAAATGAATTCGCCTCCTTTCTTTGGACTGTTCTATTCCACCGTTACCAAAGTTCATCGGCACGTGTTTAAGGGGTGATTTATTTAGTTAAAAGATCAAGTTCAAATAACCACATACCGGAAAGCAAACGAAAACAACACTACATTCCCGGGTAGACACCCGGCACCGAGAGCCATAAAACTTTCGAGCAACTCAAAGCGCAGAACAAAAACGCGTCACTGCATTTCCGTTTTGCATCGGTAGTTATGCTTTTGTGCGTTTTTTCTTTTTTACGTAAAATGCTGACAAAATGGGTTTCCCGTCTAACTCTAATATCACACAAAACAATTTATCAAATTGGATTAAACATTTTACATATATACATAATCTAAATGTGTATGATTGTATATAAAAGTTTGACCTTGTCTGGCGGTAGTTTTACTTGCGTGATTATCTAAAATTTTGCCACTGAATATCTAATACATATTAGCCAACACCTCCAAAACACTTATTCGTTTATTTTATTTTTTGTTATTAAAGGGCGTTAAATCCGACTGATCACTGGTTTGAGTTCATTTGAGTGTTGAGGTGGTTCGAAAATGGTTTATGGCCAAATATTTTTTCTCCCCATTGAAATACACTATCATTTTGTGTTGGTTTTACGTAGGCTATTTAGCGGTTTTATATACGTAGTAATAGTGTACTATATTTACCTATTAATTTTATATTTCGAGGGATTTTTCGTGATAACTCGGCGTATGTGAAGTTCGTTTGGCCCTTTCCAAGTACATTTTATTCTTCTACATTTTTTACAATTTGAGGTGAACATTCCATATCAGTCCTGAAATATTGACAGATTAGGAATAATCGGCGCCGACAGTTCGCAAACGGCCATCGTGGTTATATTCTTGGGTCTTTAGGGAAATTCCCTAGTGCAATTTACCAAATATTTGCATATACAAGCCATATTTGCGAACACATTCAAGACCATTCAACTCGGCTGGTAATTTCCTTTCGTTTTGTATGGGTCGTAAATGATTTCCCGGGAAATACTTGAAAATAGGTTTGGGGTGTAGGCCTACGTATATAGGCTTCTGTATATTTTTTGTATTTAGTTTGTCTATCTATTTATTTAAATTTTAAGTTTTAAGCTCTTTCATGTGCGGAAAAATAGTGGGTTTATTATTGCTTTGCATATTCTATCTTGGGGGATTTCCCGGGCCAAACTGAGTTATTTTAATTGTAGCAATGTTTTTCTTATTCAAGTTATACATTTAACTTTTCAAAAAAATAATAATAAAAAGAAAACAAAAACAAGAACGAAGTTAATTCAAAATATTTTTCCTATGAAAACAAAGGCCATAAATATAATACTCTGTTACCGCGTAAATAAGCTAAACGTTAACCAACACAAATCGATAGTTAATTTTTATAGGATAGGATAGGATAGGATATTCATCTTTATCCCCGTGAATGGGAAAACAAAGGGGGTTATCACACGGGCAATCGTCAGATCACCTCGCGCCCATCGTCGGGTTACCGGAGCTATTGCATTGTGTTGTAAATGATAGACACGTTCCTTCAATTGGGTAGAACCCATTAATCCGCTGGGTTCAGGCAATGTCCGTAAAGTGACTTGCCCAAGGACACAGCCGACTAGCTAACGACCAGTTTCGCACCTGCAACCTTTCGATTGAAAGGCGACGCACTTAACCGCTAGACCAACCGGGCGGACGAATGCGAATAAAAAGAGGCCCATAGCTAACATAAATCAGCATGTCTCGGGCATTTTTATGGCCAAATTTCGTATTTTAAAACTCTATAAAGGACAATTCATTTTAAAATTAAAAAAAAACGTATAAAAATGAAAATAGGTTAATTAAAATATTCCAGGTTACCCGAAAGTCAGCAATAATATAAAAAAAACAATTCATCATAATACACTACATTGCTACGTATATAAAAGAAAAGTGCCACAAATATGTCGGAAAATTATTTGGGGTCGATATCAATATTTTTATGCATTTTTTACATGCCGCATTCCCTTTAGTAGAAGACAAGGACCGGTTATTGTAACATCAAACCGACCAGAAAATTATTATCAGTTATTGCAGACAAGAGTTAAAAGAATACGGTGAACAAAAGTTCCATTGTAAATCTTAGGATGGGATCGTGCCCACCGTCGGATTACCGAAGCTATGCTGCAATGTGTTGTGTATGATTCCCACGTTCCCTTAATTTAGTAAAAACCATTAATCCGTTGGATTCAGGCAATGCCCGTTAAGTGCCTAGCTAGCGATCAGTTTCAAACCTGCAACCGTTCGGCTGAAAGGCGACGCACTAAACCACCAGACTACCCCATCGGATATCTTAAAGTTTTACCCATTCTAATAGATGCCGGAGTGACCTTCCATTCCTGTCAAGACTCAACTAACAAAAGATAAAAAATATGTACAAAATTAATATGTGTTCCTCGCTAAAGGGAACTAATACAAGATTTCGATTGCGCATAGCTATCATGTGAGTTCGGACACGCTTCAGGTCCTATTCATAACTTCGTTTATTGTGATGTATGATCAAACATGTAATGTAAACTATAAACCGTTTTCTTGTTCCCTTGACCGTTCAGAATATACAAGTTATGTATGGTAACGTGATGTTTACATTCGTTTTATTTTGGGGAGGTGCAATTCTACGTATATACGCTGCTGAAGTTTTACCGTTGACACATAGTTCGTACATCGATATTAAAGGTTATGACGCTTATATTTTACGTGAAAAGTGGACATTACCTTCAGTTTCTGGCCAAGGTGGAGTTTCAGACAAATGCATGGAATATTTAAAAAGATTTAGCAACGCAACAGCCTCTTTTATAAACTGCACGATAACTAATGCACGACCGCTGCATTACTGTGAAAGATGCGTTGCGGAGTATATTTCTGTGGAAAACAGCTACAGCGTTATCTTCAAAGACGAACACAAAAATGGCAGTATCAGTTGCAAAGGGGAAATTTTGCGAGCAGACAACATCCAGGTTGTTTTCATGACCTACAACTTTGCCACTGAAATCTGGGACAAATCAAATTGTGATGTATGTTTTAACGTTACCATTGGGTTGAACAATACAATCAAATACATTGCCACTAACAGTACAAAAAATTTGTTGACGAAAATTAATGAGGTTTTGGAATGTTTTGCGAATTATTCTGATCATGCACTACCGACTATGCCTTCAAACAACCAATCAGTCTGTACTATGTGCAAGGATTTATACTGTGATGCAAATACATACTATGTTCAAGTTGAAAACGAAGGAAAACTTTGTAGTGACTTGATCGACTCCATGAACTATACCCGAATAAACTGGGGTAAAACATACCATTGTACAGTAGCATTACCCGACCAGGGTGAGATTTGGGGTATAACAGCATTTGTATGTGCAATGCCTGTGTTGCTTTATGTTGGGTGTCTGGATTCATGCTAAACGTGTACGGACAGTACCAGTTTATTTGTGATTTTATTCACAAATTTTACGGCTGAGCTTGTATTTTATATATGCAATTAAAAATATGGCAATTACAATTTATGATAACAGTGGCATTGGGGACAATCATCGGATTTGGCAGAAAATATAAATTAGCTCTTAAACTTTTTGGATTAATAAAATTCAGACTTAAAGAATCCTCCACACACCTCGATTGTCAGGGATTATTAACATTTTCACATCTGACAAAATATTAATGCAAAAGTGTGTCGCGGATACTTTACTCGCGTTATAGATTCAGTAAAATGTTATTTCTACATTTCCTGTCTAATCTTTATTGTATAATTCTTTTGCTTGCATTAGTTTTGTACATCATTAACTTACCATGCTCAGTTGTTTTAAAGATGTCTGAAGATTTAAAGAAATATCTGTATCGTCAGTTAAATAGTATTGGAGGTTTATGCGCTATTGTTGTTTCCGATAGAGACGGTGTTCCTGTGTTAAAGGTAAGAAATATCCTTTTTGGGTGTTAGGCTAAATTTATAAATAATAATCCACTGTTCCCAATTTAATAATTTTTTGTTTAATCCATAGATTTTCACTGGATAAAGTACCAAACAATGGACCCATGAGACAAGCTAGATAAAGCTGTGTTTTGATGGCAAATTTAATTCTCATTTTAGGTAAACAACGATAAAGCCCCAGAGTTTGCACTACGATCGGGATATTTGAGCACATTTCCACTCACTTCTGATCTTTCAGGAAAGTTGGGCTTTGGAAAGAACAATTACTTTATTTGCTCCTACAGCAACTACACGATCGTCCATTTTAACAGGTTGTCATTAATCATTCGTAATGTGATGTATTTACGGATATGTAGCCATAAAACTGTGTTCCAAACTTGTATGTACAAAAAACAACTTTGCATATGCCGAGTTAGCACTCCAATACTAGTATTTATCTCCAAATGACTTACACTTGGTTAAGGGAGATGCTTTTAATTACTTTTTAGTATTAGTGAAAACTTAAAATTGAGTAAGGGTTATTGTTATTTTTATGGCTAAAAACGTTTTACATCCGGTGAATGTTAGTTAAAAATATGCAATAACAGTTCTCAAATATGTCTATGTCTGACCTGTGGATACAAGACCTTTAGTTGTACACATATTACAAAGTTTTAACTGCTATATTCAGAGATTTGTGCTCTATGGAGCAGTTCTTTAAACATAGTTTTATGCATGTACAAGTGTACAGCCATATAAATTGTATTGCAACTTTTAATTAACCTTCAATATTTTTATTTTGAATGGTTACAGGGTTTGAATTAAGGGATCGCGAATCGCTATTCGCAAATTACAAAATTGCGAAAATATAAATTACCGGTACTGATTTTGTGTACTTTTAATAATAAATTCCTTAACACGTTAATGTAACATAGTTTGCCTTCAACAAAACATTATTTATTTACCTTGACTTTACTTTACATTATTGGTGTATAATAAGCATTGCTATCACAAGGCAAGAATCGTCATAATGCGTTAATATACCTGGAATACTTTATTTATTACTGTCTGCTTTATGAAATAGCTTTCTGGTCGTTTAAGGATAAGTTTAACAGGTTCTGAAACCGCATTTTAAGGCAATTTATCATGACCAAATTTTTTTTTGTGCACATACGTGCAAAACGATTTTCTCCTAACCCACGCATTTCGCAAATCGTTTCAAAACCATTAATTTGAACCCTGGGGTTTTTTATTTCATGTGTCTAGGAACAAAGGGTGTGTATAATATACATTTGTTTATTGCATACAATATACATTATTCTATATAAAGAATATGCAAGCAATAGGCCCACATTTTTAGTACCTTTGATCAAATAATATAGACACTTATATTGCGCAATATTTGTAACATTTTTTTTCAGGCAACCACTGACAATCAGCTTTATAGCCAGCAGTTCTGCGAATATTGGACTAATACTAAATTTAGGCGAAGAACTAAAAGTTTCTTTGGACGGATTGAAGCAAATTGTGAAAGACTGAATATGGAAGCCTCTTCCAGTGCTCTTTCAGTTGAGAACATTCAGTCAGCAATCAGACCTTGTAAGTCCGTTGTGGACCAAGTAAAAAGCACATTGGGCTTTCTCCTTACTTCTGCCGTTAGCTCAATAAAAAATGAAGCAAATGAAGAAGATGAAAAAGAAAATATTAAAACTAACACATCGCTGTCACAAGACGAATCGTTAAACATATCCGCCAATTTAAATGGCAGTGTTGATGGTTCGCCTAAAATGATCCTAAAATCGGACAAGCTCAGATCAAAGGAAGCATTTAAAGAACGAGTGAAATCATTTACTGTAAGTTAAAAAGATATTTTTATACTTAAAAACATCTTAATGCTAGCTATATGATGCCTATATTAAATGTTTAAGAATCCAAATATGTTAGGATATAGGATAGGATATTCATCTTTATCCCCGTGAATGGGAAAACCAAGGGGGTTAACACACGGGCAATCGTCAGATCACCTCGCGCCCATCGTCGGGTTACCAGAGCTATTGCAGTGTGTTGTATATGAGAGAGACATTCCTTCAATTTGGTAGAACCCATTAATCCGCTAGGTTCAGGCAATGTCCGTAAAATGCCTTGCCCAAGGACACAACCGACTAGCTAGCGACCAGTTTCGCACCTACAACCTTTCGATTGAAAGGCGACGCACTTAACCGTTAGTTAGACCAACGGGCCGGACAAATATCCCTAAAAGTAATTAAAATTATACTATGTAAATAGATTATTCTTTTTGGGATCCAACAAACTATAGTCCACTAATTTTCCTTCACAGGCAATAATAGTACCAGTTTTTAGTTTATTTATTTTTTGCTCTAGTATTAAAAAATGACAAACAAATCAAATAACTGCACCTAAACGGAAGGCAAACCATCATTAAAACATGTTATTTAAAGAAAGAATGACGATCAAACGATTTATACCACCACTTGGTCAAGTGAATTCATATGGTCCAAATTACACTTTGCTCAAGCAAACTGTGGGCGCACCTAAAATTCTAATAGTACCCTACATGTATAACAAAAGTGAATAATGACATGACTTTCTCCATACAAGTACTTTTTGACTAGGTAGCTTAAAAATTGGTTAACAGTTGCAGAACTGGTATGGAAAGCCTCTTCTACTAAACCCTATGTTATACGCCCAATGTGGTTGGTACTGTGTGGGGGAAGATATGGTCAAGTGTTCATCTTGTGGTACTGTGCAGTATGTTCATCTACCCTGGCCTAATGCAGAAAATTGTAAGCAAAATAACGATATTGTTGTCAAGTTGTACTATCAAATATATCAACTAAATTCTAATCTTTCTTAAGTGAATTTTAATATTCTATTTATTTTATTGTTTCCATATACTTTTTGAATAATTATTGACATATTGCACTAGTTTTTAATATAGTAAATTTTTTCCCCAGATGATGATCAGTGTTTAAAAACTCGTGCTGAGATATTAGATGGACATATGAACGTGTGCTCGTGGTTGAGTAGATATTGTGATGATTCATTGGTCATCCCTTTCCACCCTCGTTACTCAACAATCGAGGACCAATCCTTGATGATGTATCAGTTTAAACAGCGTCTTGAGAAGCTGTGGCAGTTGAAGGAATCTCTTCCTCTGATCACACAAGAAATTTTGGGAGAAATGGTAAGTGGGATAATCACATTAAGAATAGATAAACCACATAGGCATGTGGTGGAGGTGTTTAGTGTCTCATGCAATAACCTGCTGGGTTCTTTTCAAACCCAACTGGTCTTTTCAGACCAGTAAATTAGTGCCCATAGTCAGGAGATTCCATAGTTTGTTTATACTTACTGAAACATATTTTAACTCGAGGCCTAATTTAATATCATTTTTAGAATCTATTATAAGTATTTTTAAATTTTATTTTGTAAACAGGGCTTATCCAGCGAAGATGTTAAATGTTTCAAAGAAGCTGCTGAATCATTATCTGAAGATGTTTTTAAAAATTCCATTAATTTGTCATCAGCTTTGCTTGCTGTTTGTGGCTGGGATACTGAGTAAGTGGGAATTGGGAAAATCAAGCTTTTACTCTTTAATCTAAGCATCAACTATGAGCTCTGTATACACCCTCAGATAATAATACGTTGCAATCATCAATGGATCACTTGCCAAAGCCAGCTTTCAGTCTGAGCTTATGGTGTTAAAGATTTGTTGTAAGTTAATGTTCGGTAATTTAGTAAAATTCAGTTGAATCTTAAGGATCAGGTTCGATAAAGGAAATGTCTGTTGGCATAGTAGAAATAAAGCATAATAAACCAGTGGTTTAAAATTTCTTTTTATGACTTGTAGAGTGCACATGTGATTCTCCTAATCCAGTTATATACTGCACTGCAAGTGGCAGGTTTGTGGGTCTGTGGAACTTCCATTTGATTGAAAATGATCTCGACAAAGATGCTGATGCCCCAGATGCGAAGAAGTTGAAAACTGAAGACATGCCTGTAAGCTTCATCTTAAAAAATTGCATGAATCTTTCTTTTTATATGGCCTATGTATTTTAAAACCTAGTAGGGATGAAAGACTGCCCATACACATTATTTGTTCAATTTTCTATACTAGTTGAACGGTAGTAGACAGTTGGGATAATATTTTGCACCCGCACCTTGACAAATATGTCTACAATTACCATATTACTCGGCTTACAGCCCTATTTGATTTAGTTCATACAATCGACAGTAGGGATGTTTCCTTCCACTAAATCCACCACTACCCAGGTGATTGAGAAGAGGTATTTCCACCCCCTGGATCAACACCACGTATGGTCACCCTGGGTGGTGACGGTGAAACCAATGTCGGCACAAGTTTCCGATGTAAGCTAACTTTGACATTGTTTGTTTAATAACTTATGGCCTAGCCCCGCAGTTGTATCGATGTAGAATTAGAATCTGTGTCAGTTTCTTTACTAATCATTAAAACAGAGGTTTCTTGAAACTAAGAAAGTCAAATGTTTCGTTCACCATTAATTTCAGGGAGCTGCAGCTTCTGCTGTTCAAAATGATGTTGCACCAGGATGGAAGGTGCTAAAAAAACTAATCTGCGATATGGGTATGGTGAAATCTAAACCAATGCTGAAAACTCCTCCAAGAACAGCCATTAAACAAGCACGGCAAATACTAAATGGATGGTCTTCTCCCATGTGAAATGTTCTGTTTCTATCATCTCATATATTGTTATTTGCTCATATGTATGCGATACTACTAAACCATTAAAGTCTGAAAATCAATTTACTTAGCTGAAAGTCATGAAAACTATATTCTATATTGATGACTTAATTCATGCCACAATGCATTTTATAAAACAATAGTAGTATTGTATCATGTGGTTGTTTTTCATTACAAAAGGACTGAATAAAAGAAATGAATCATGACGCGACTCAAATGATTTTCTTAAAAGAACAGACGGAAAAAATCAACAACAGAAAATAAAAGGCAGAAATTTCAGGTTAAAATGACGGAATTCCCTGTATAGAAAATATACATAATTTATGTTTTGAATTAAAAAGGTTTAATTAATAAAGCAGGTAAAATAAATCGAAACTTACCTGCGCAAGTTGAGACCATAGCACAAAGAAGTGCAGAATCTGTTTAGAACACTTTCACAGTAAACGTAGCGCAAATTAAAATTCCCTATCGCATGGAACACAGCGCATTGTCTGCATCGTGCAACACCTTGTAGCGACTAACTATACGACTTCATTCTATGTTAAACTTGCTTAATCCTCACATTGAAAGTAATAAAATTCGCATAACATTATCAGCTTCCAAAGTCTGGAAATTCATAAACATCGACTGTTGATTGTTCAATTGGTCCCGAAAATGTTGTCTTAGATTTTATTTCAGGTTTAAAGCTTCTGCTTGATTGTACGTTTTGTGTGGAACTGGATTTCGACAATTCAGCTTTTTGGCCTGGCAAACTGAACCTGAATCAAAAGTTAAAATATTAAAAACTTATTTACACACGTAACACTAAATGTGGTAAAAATATCACTGTAAAAACAGACATTTATTCTGTATTACCCACAAACTATATAGCAATGTCTTAATAATATTCAACACACTACATTAACCCGACTGAGCGCAAAAGGTAAACTGAAAATTGTCTTATAACACCCTTCATTGTCCTACCCATAAAGAAAAACAGGAACATCCATTCACATGTTGAATTGCAGGGATGTACATAGGTGAACCTAGTATTGTTTTAGTACAACCATGTATTCAATAAAATAATTACCCTTGTGATTTTGTTGTTTAATTTACATAAATGGGTCCAGTATGTTTGGAACTAGTGCTATGGGTAACTTCATCAATGTGTAAATCAGGTTACAGCAAAAGTTCTGTAACAACTTGATCCACAAAAGGTGATTGCATAGCACTGGGCACAAAAATGGGACCATACCATGAAAACTATGTCGTTGATGGCCAATTTATGTGGATTTATACACTGACTTGCATGAATTCAACAGCACTTACTTATTGGAAGAAACACCAGCCAATGCAGAAGATTTCGAAAAACTTCCCTTTTCCACTAAGGGTAAAAACGTCTTTTCTGTGTAAAACAATAATATACATTATTTCAATATGGATAGGCCTAAGTAAAAAGGTGTATCCTGATCGCTGTAGTTAACACAGAATTTGCACTGTTATTTTTGTGCAAAAGCATGGTATTGAAAATTTTGTCTGAAGCATTAAATCAAAATCGCAGGATGAAGTTGCATAAATTGTAGTGGGGAAGAGCAGAACTTAGATTGCACTTTATTCCGAAAACAAATTTTACAAACCAGATTTCATGATAATCATGATTCATTATGTCATGGTAATCGATGTGTAAATAGGTATCAAGTTCTACTTGCATTTTACATATTAAATAATTATAATAATATGTTGTATAGTTATAGTAAGCTATTACTCACCACCTCTGACGCTCCCGTGAATATCTATTAAATCATTGGGATTTGAAGATGTGGTCAGCGTTGGAGGATTGGAACTGTTTTCCCGAGATTTTCCTGTTGACCTATCGCCGTCCAAACTTTGGTTCTCTGAAGAAAGTGGCGGGGATGGAAGGCTATCTTCGGGCTGTGTCACTGTTCGAACTTCAGTCGTCACAGAGGTCTCGTGCTCATGGACCTTCCGCTTCTTCCAGTGACGCTCCGGTGCCAAGTTCACATGAAAACCTGATGGTTTTGTTGAGTCAGTGGAATATGATTTCACCCTTGTTTCATTGTTTTGTTTCTCGAACAATGAACCCAATCGGTCCTGCACGCTAGAACTACACAGATTCGTGGAGTTGGTGTTAGCCATGCTTATTGAAATGTACGCATCAATGTTTGAATTAGAGTTGGCAGTACAGGGGGGTTTGGTCGTGGCTGGTGTTAATGATTTTTTTGGTCTGCCTCGTTTTCTTTTACCAGGTGTTGGGTTATTTTGCCCGGTTAGGGTAATTGGTTTAGAATCTGTTATCTGTTCTTTCTTAGCAGGTGCGTTTGCAACTGAATTAGTATCCTCAGTTTTATTAGTGTTCTCTCTATTACGAAGAGTCCTTTTTTCTTGCTCATTTCGAATTTCAATTGTTCCTGAAGTCACCCCGAGCCGACGCAGTGCAGCGTAGCCACTTTTTTTAGGCCTCACAACCTTAATTTTTGGTTGGTCTGCGTTCACCTGTTCAACATGTTGATTTTGGGGAAGTACGGGTGCTAAAGTAGTTTCAGGTGCTTTAGGTTTTTCCTGAAGAGGGAGGAGAATGCAATTTCTCGTTTTCATCTTCCAATATTTGGTACTCACAAGGCATCAGCCCATTTCGTAAAGTTCGGTCGCTTTTGGTGGCTGAGAGTTTTAATTTTAGGGGAGTTACAAATAGTTTTTCATTTTTGTTAAAATGATCGTATCCCTGTCTTAAAATTGTTGAAGAATGCTCATCAGAAAAATCATTGTCATCAAGATCACTGCTCTGGCTCAAAACAAGTCGCTTTTTATCGATTTTAAGCAAGAGTTTTGAGTTATTACTTTCTTCAGTTTCATTTTGCATTGACTTGGAACTGGGCTGCAAGTTTTCCCTGTGTTGGGCTTGTGTTATAGTTTCCATGGGTTCCATTAAGTTTGCCGTTTTTATGGTCTGTGGTGAATGTTCGGTTGTTGGAAAATTCAGCTTTGTTGCTACTGTGGGTTCCAGTAAACTTTCTGCTGGCAACGTTAGCACTGGTGCAGTTTTATAGCTGGTTGGTAAAACTTGGAGCTCAACCTGCTCCGGTATTGGTTGTGCAATGCTTGGTGGCATGACTAATGGATCTAATGTGGAGCAATACTCAACACAAAATTCACCATAACTGCCATTGCTAAAGCTGCTGCTTGATTCATAAGTGTCAGAATTGTGACGCTTCCGTTTTTTCTTTTTCTTTTTTGATTTCTTTTTCTTCTTTTTTTTACTTTTCTTTGTGACTGCATCACTTCTCAGGTTTTCGAAGGTGTTTTGGGTGGAGGGGAAACTTTCTTGAGCATTATCAATGGGCTGGGGTACTGGTTCATTGGATGATTTTGGAGTAGCCATTTGTTCCGTGTTTTCTGGGATTTGACACAAAGGAGGCATGGCTGGTTGACTTTCAGGAGATAAGGTGGAGTCGGGCATGGGTTGGAGTGGGGATTTGTAAATTGGGATTGTTTCAGTTATGGGGTAACTTTGGGGGAATATATTTTCTGTTAGTTGTTGGGTTATTTTTAATTTTTGCTCATCAGTTAGTATAGACCACATAGGGTGGCTTTGATATTGTGCGATGGACGAGTAATAAAAATCCTGCGGGTTCACGAAAGGGTAAGCTGGGGGCATTATTTTGGGGTAAAAGTTTGGGGATTTCATTATAGCATTGTGGAAAGGATCCATTGGTAGATAAAACTCCTGCTTTACATCTGGATGCGAAGGAAGGGGGGTGGAGCTAGTGGATGCGGGGAGAGATGAGTGAGGTGAGGGGAGGACGAGGTTACCGGAATGGCCGCCGACGATTGTGGTAACAATGATATCGTTTGGGGCTGCTGAATTATCGCAGATATCGTCGACGGCTCCGGCGTTTTTTGGCCGATTTGAATCGCTAGTATCAGTTTGTGAACGAGTCCTGGCTCTTGGTGCTCCTTCGATTGGGTCTTTGAATCCTTTGAATAGGAGCCCAGTTTTGACAGGTTCACCACGAGACCGCTGTATCGATTTCAACCGCTTCCGTTTGGTTGGAAAATTTTTATTCATTGTTCGTGTGGAAAAATCGCTGGAGTCTGCGGTGTCCGAGGTTTTGATGTTGAATCGATGTGGCCGTTTGTGTCCAGTATGAGTTTGCTTGTGCCGGCCACACGGTGTGCTGATGACCTCAACATCTGATTCGTCCATGTCACCACGGTAACCAACATCTTCATCCTCGTTCCGCTCAATCGAGTCCAACTTTTGGAGCTCAATGTTCTCCTGCTCCTCCTCCTGGATAGGTTTTTGGAGCCCTTGCTCAGCCTCCTTGTCACATGATAGAGCAAGAGCTCCTGAATCGTTTTTTGCTTTCAACGCGGATTGTCTGAGTGGAGGTCGCGAAGGGGATGAGGTGCTGTTGTCAAGTGATTTGGAGCTGCGGGTTATCGTACGCGAACGTGGTGTAGGTTTAGGGGATTCTCTAGCCTTCCCACTTTCAGACAAACCCTCACTGGATGCTGAAACT
Source organism: Ciona savignyi (assembly GCA_000149265.1). Classification (NCBI taxonomy): domain Eukaryota; kingdom Metazoa; phylum Chordata; class Ascidiacea; order Phlebobranchia; family Cionidae; genus Ciona; species Ciona savignyi. The sequence goes on from CH002883.1 coordinate 246,507, forward strand.
AAAAACAAATGTTAAAGTATATACTGTTATATATGGCATTAAGAATTGCAGTGAAAAGGCAAAACCATTTAATTAATTACCGGTCGGCACTGTCATAGAAAAAGCAAAATTTTTTTATAAACATCTTGACTATGTATCTGGTGCTGCCTGTTGCAGATTTTAAATTAAATGGTATTAGTAGTTTCACTAACTAGATAAATTCAACAAAAAAGTGGCTGAAACGTAACACAAATTTTCCAAATAAATCGTTTTTAGTGGTCAAAAAGTAATTTTATCATTTTAAAAATCACCTGTTCTTGACTTGCCCGGTCGTATATTGATAGTTTTATTTTGCTTTAAATCTTCCAAGGTTTTATGCATTATCTCCGGATCATCGGTTTTGTCTGAGTCCCATTTAACGACTAAGCGACTTTGTCTAGTTATGCGACTTGGCAGTTCTGGGGTTTGATAATTTTTACACAGGGTTTCACTGACATCTTTGGGCGACAAGGAAACCTTTACACGCTTTTTATCTAAAGTTGAATCTTTCTTCCCATTTGGAGTAAGTTCTTTCTCAGTTTTTATGGTGAATGCCGACGGAGAGGCTGCGGCGCCTGTGGCACGCCATGTGGTCCACGCTTTCGCTCTTTGAGATTTTTTTATTGGAGGTTTGGTAACCTGGCCCTCACTGTCGGTGTCCATCAAACGTTTTCTTCCCCCTTTGTCAACGCTCTCCTCTGCTTTCTCCTCACCAGGGCTCGGTTTTATGTCTGCGACGTTCTTGCGGGGAGCAAGAGACTCGTGCTTCCGACAAGCCGTTAGGAAAGCTTTCCGCTGAAGACCATTCTTATGTCGTAATGAGGAAATCACTGGCATTTCTTTCACATCATGATTTTCGATTTTTTCATGAACTTTGATTTTTTCTGAAAATTCTGCTTTATTGTTTTGTAAAAAAACATCTGTTTTAGCATTAGTTTCATGTTGGTCAGCTGTTTGCTTGCTTTTCTCCACAGGTTGAGTCCATTCGGGGGTTGTGGCTAGGATAATGGATTCCTTGCGCGCCAGCTCACACACCTCAGGCTGCCCGAACTTGGGCAAAGTTCTCACAATCTTCTGTGGATCAAGCTTCCCATCGCGGCACATACATCTTTCCAAATACTTCATCTAGACATAAGAATCCAAAAATTAGAAATAATGTTAAGGATACAGAATTTTTTATTTCTACATGTTAGACAACGCCATGATTATAACACAGATAAATGGTACGACTTGTTAGTGCCTTCGCTGGAGCTGTTGCAGTGTGTTGTATAATTAATATTACTATTTGTATAATATTTAAAACTATTGGATTATTTGCTTCTCAACACAATGCATAAAAAGTAACGAGGAAAAGATTAAAATATTAAGGTGACTTGTCATTCTTTTCTCATAGATTGCACCAAGGACATTTTTAAGTTAAGTTTGATAACAAAAATTGTTAAAAAAAATTTAGTTCTTCTTACGACACAAATAGGATAAATAACTGTTTAGTACAATATCACCTGGGTAAGGAACACACTCTCCATGTTTCGAACAGAACTTCTTTTTTCCTTTTCCCTTCTTCCGATCATATAACACAAATTCCGCACCCGCTCTAGATCTTGCCTGAGAATTAACAAAAAAAAAATTCAGTTGAAACAATTTAAGAAACATAATATGTTAAAATAAACACCCCGCACACCTCAAAACAGTTACGTAAGGTTGGCTATTTGTCCTAATTTTTTAACATAACAAGTGTACAGATGATTTTCCACCATCTTACATTCAGTCCAACACAAAAAAAATGACATAGAATGACTACATGTTACTTGCTCAGCCCAGCTAACCTAAAAACGGCCTGGATGTTCCATGTTCAAGCACTTTATGTGCTTTGTTCAACATTAGCAGGTTCTAGTAGTTTGATCACATAATAAATGGTGAACAAAGACCAATATTAAACACAGTAAAATAGATTCAGCTAGTAAGATTTACGTTTCATAATATATCATACTGAGTTTTATTATTTCACACAAAGTAAATAATCGTTTGATCTAACTGGTATATCTTCCTGAAATTTATGAAAATTCCCAGATTTCCAAGCAGGGCTAACCTGAGATGGGTGAACATGCGCAGCCGCCGTTGCAGGTTGGATTCAGCTGCTTCAGCAAGTGCTGTGTCTTCTTCGTTCTTTGGCGTGATAAGTGGTCGGTTGAAATTAGCCGTCCGTTTTAACTTCCAGTATTCCATGACGTCTTGCGCAGTCTGTGTTGGGATGCTGAGTGCATTGGAAACTGCCTGGTGGAGTTTTGGGCAATAATATCAAGATGGTGGATTCCTATTGTCATTACATAATATTATATCTATAATCCCATACCGGTGCAATGGTGGGCAGACATTTTGCACTGACACAATATTTTTGCAACTTCTTATTTGATGGAAAATACGGTAATGGTAAAATGATTTGTTACATCTACATGTTGGTATCCTTATTCCGGTCTTTAATTCAAGGATTAAAAATTCAAAGATATATTCACAAAAAAAACACAATGTCATAAAACACAGGTTCAAGAAAAGGTCAAAATTTATCAAACACAAGTCTTCCAAAACTAATTTTTTTTCTAAAAGGACATTTGATTTGTTAATGAAATGTTGCTACTTTTCTTGGATTTTATTTCGTTATTATATTATATAATTTTATTAACCTACGTAAGTTATCAATTAATATTTTAGGTTTTTTGTTTCCTTCAGTTTCTTTCCTGCCGCTATCGAGCAAAGCTTTTATATGCTTTAGCAGAAATATACTTACTACCACTAATTATAATTTCTACAAATTTAATGTCCACATTATTAACATTTAGTAACAATTAAAATAAATATGATGTAACTTTTTAAATTAGCAATCAAGACAATAAAAGGCATAAAAAAACTGCTTTTATCACTAATCAGATGTCATACATTTAAAGCTACTGCGTAAAAAATTAACAGAAAATGCACCAGAGAATCGTAACTCAATTAAAATGTACAAAGACTTTTGCAAAAACCTGCAATTACAAACCGGCCATATAATTTCTCGTCAATGAATAATAATAAGAACCTGATATTTGACGAGAGTATAAAACTGTTGCTCGAGCTCCAAGATTCGTTTCTGCCTCATCCCTCTCATCCGCTCATCGCTCCCTTCATCCTCATCATCAGTATCCTTCCTCTTTGCGCTGTGCTTCTTGCAATACGACCTGAAGTTTTCCGTGTTACATTTACACTCCTAACTGTTAACTTAACATTTACACTTTTGTTAAAAAAATATTTCAGGCAATAAGGGGCTTAATAGCTCCTTACACAAAAAAGATTGTGAAATTTTTTTGGGACCATTGACTCCATTTCATATCGTGAGAAACTAACCAGTTTAGTGTCATTTTTACTTTTCTGCTTTAGCCCTTACATTCATCAATGGATAAGTTAAAGCAATGATTAACTGATTTACTTATGTGGTTAAATTTGGACAACTAAAACTTGTATATATAATTAAGTATTGCATGCTACCTAAATACACTAATGCAATACAATATATAACGGAATTTAATACACTGCCAATGATACCATAAAATATACAACCTAAATATGACAGCATCATCCTGCCCTTCTGAAGGAGAAGCAGCACAATCTGCGTTCATATCAAGCTTGTCCTCGATAGCACAAGTCACATGATATGCGGTGACACAATGTCGGACGCTACACTGGATGCAAGCTCCGACCCTTTCCTTGCAGATACTGCACAACAAAGCCCATCGCGATGCCGGAACATGGGAGATCTGAATATGAATGTTGGGGGGGAAATAAATATGTTTGTTATTATAACTTGGTTGTTCTTTCTTATTAAACAATTACACAATGTAGGAAACTGGTTTACACGCAACTTTTCACCAGTTCATTAGTATAAAAATTATGTCCAGGATAACAAACAAATGTTAAACATCTTACCTTAGTTATGGGTTCCATTCTATCAGGATCAGCGATGGTGATCTCAGGTATCCATAATGCGCAACTCACGTGAGCCCACTTATTGCCCGACCTCGTGCTCTTCATGGCTCCTCCTTTCTTGTTACACAGGATGCACACAGCGGAGCCGCGGATCCCAAGCGCACATAGTTTGCACAACCAGCTACCCACTGGAACCTTAAATAAAGTGGATTTAATTTACCGTACTTTGTTAATTAGAAATAAAAAGGAAAAAAAAGAAATTTCGGCATTATGTAAAATATTATAACTATTAAGAACAAATAGTATGAAGTGGTAGATTGGATCCAGCCACTTAATACCAACCTTAAGTATCCCATAACAAGCTTGATGCACACATAAGTTGCATCCATCACAGAATACCATTTCGTTTCCTTCCTCACAATCCGGCTGAAAGAAATATGATAATGGATAAAGTGTACAGTCTATAAATAGGCTTTTATAATGCAATGCAGAAAAACGAAGTTAAACAAGATTATTCAAGAAACTAAAATATTGTTAATTATAAACAATCTTACAGATTCAAACAACAAATTGCCTTTAATACTTTTGTTATATACGAAATATAGTTTTATTAATGTTGACCCACCATCCTGCAAACGTCGCAGACAACATCTTCATCATATTCTATTCCCAGTCCCTCTTTGGTTTGCATAGCAAGTTGCATGTTGTCATGGCACTGTAGGTTGCAGAATAGCATTTTTGTTAAATTAGTGAGTTTTATCTTTTTGATACTAAAATTCGCCGGCCTCTGACTATAATTTTGTTGTACTTCAATTTAAACTGAAAATAAAGCGCCAGACATTGACGCCAAGTTTTGTAACAGTCTGGAAGTGGAGTCAAAAAAATTGAACATGTTTTCTATTCATTTCTACCTTACGTAACCTAAACAGTGTTTGCAAACTTATCTGATAGCTATGATGCATGCGTTGCTGACCGCATAAATAATTGTTAAAGTACATTTTCATGAATTTGGTTGCGGGTTAAATGTCTTCTATTCGTTAAACTTAGATGTGCCTTTCTTTATATAAAAGCATTGCTGGACCTCACATGATGCCATGACGCACAACGCAGCTAATGTCAGCATATTTTCTTTGATCGTGCGACGCCTCTTGTTGGACAAAGTGGACTTAAGGTATTGACTCGCAAAGATTGCTTGTTTCCCAATATAAATGCATTAAATCTGGTAAGGCGTTTCGGCAACAAATTAATAAAGTTGACTGTGGTCTCTAGCACAGCAATGGAGTGCAATGCTTCTTTGCCGTCTTTAAAAGTTTAAACGAATTTTGAATAGAAAGTTTAATTTGGTGAACCGCACAGTGAACCTAAAGCATCTGTGTTCTTGATCTCGCATTGTGCTATCCGACCTACTTACGCTATCACTAGAGCGAAAAATAACCAATATTCAGCCGGATATTTGTGCAATGTAATACACAAAAAGTTTAGTTGAAAACCATAATTCTAATTTTTAATTTCTCAATATAACCGGCTAAAGTACCTGAGTTTCCAGTTCCTCCATAATTTGTTCCATAGAAAATTCATCAAGAAAAGGTAGACCTAAAAGATGAAACATTAAACCTTTAATAATGCACCACAATAAAAATTTATTATCAACACTTAGTACTGGAAGACAGTAGACAATAGTGTTTTGAAATGAATAGAAATAGTTGACATTGAAAGTTTAAAAAAAAACAACTGCGAATAAATAAAGAGGGGCATGTGAGAAATACTGCTAAAAATTGTAAGATAACCGACACAATGTTCAAGCAAACAAGCAAAGACCTTTTACATTTTTTGAACGTACAAATGAAAGGACATTGCTATACAGTGTTTCAAAAAGTTTATATCATCTTATAAAGGTATATACTATATATACACATTAAAAAATTCACAATGATTGGGTCTAAAAAACTGGGTGTCAGGGTTACAATACACAACTCAGCTTATATACATTCTTTCCTATCAAAAAAAACATACCCATCATTTTTCTTTCTCTGTTTATGATTTTAAGCCAAGCAACATCCATTTCATCCAAGTCATATCTGCACATAGAATCCGCCAACACATTCAGATCTATCATGTCTTTGTCTCCAATGTCGGGACATGATTTTAACATTTTTCGTGGCCTGAAAAAAAAAACAGATCAAAGTTACAAAGAACTAGATGTTTGAAATTGGTAAGATATTTATTATGATGAAAAACTAATATGTCGATATTGCTCCATACTAGTAATGAAATTTGTCCACTTTATCAGTGTGGGTAAGAATGCACCATGCTTACATGCGGAAATCTCCTAATGTTTCCTTTGGGACAATTTGGATGTTTTTCTTTGGAATGGATTTGGCATTGACAGGTACCTGGATAGAGTAAAGATCATGAAGGTGTAAAACTAAAAAGGGTTTCATACAGTATTAAGTCATCCACCTCAGAAATTATGAGTCAAAATAGGGGCAAGGTTCCACTTTTTGAAAAAATAAATGTCTTGTTTTTATTTTACCCAGCATGATACAAAGACTGTTTTTTTTAAATATGAATGAAATCTATTTTATCACAAAAATGTGGTAACAAAGTTTCTGTTTGTTTGGCTTTGCACAAAAATGTGGTAACAGAGTTTATGGTTGTTTGGCTTTGCCTGATACAGGTCATCAAGATCGTTTAGATTCCATTCAAGTTTCAACGAACCTGAACACCTTTCTCCCATTCAATCCTCCATGGGTCTTGCATAATCCAATATTCTTCATTTAATAATTGTGATGTGTCCGGAATTTTCATTGCACTGATCAAATCTTTACGGAATATCTAAGAAAATATTTGTCGCATTCATTAAAATGTAAAATATAAAAATCTGTTTGATGACATATATTCCAAATAATACTATGTTTACTGCCACAATTATTATAATTTACATTAGTGTTGCCGGAAATAATGGAATTTAAATCCATGGGTTCACGCCGTTTTAGTTTCAGAAAAAATTGATGAGTGTTCAAATAAAAATAAACAACTGTAGCCAATTCTACCTCAGCTGGTTTATGCCTGTTTAAAATCCTGCTCTGCCTTTTTTGTGTCATCGAGGTTGACCTTTGGATCGAGTTTCTAAAATTGGAGGAGCTTCCAGATGGTTTCGGTGAGTTGTAAGAGAATCCATTCAATTCTAACTCGGAATTTCCCGGGGAGGGAGAGGCATCGAGGTCTACAATCAAATCCTTGCAATCGAGAAGTTTGGAAAGGTAAGCAGAAGCGCTTCGGTTGTTATTATTGTTGTCATCCCCGTCAGTTTTGTTCCCATCAATGTTTGTTTCAATATCTGTCGGGAAAATTTACAAGACATAAGATTAAAACAGAGTATCTGTATATTTTTGCTTTACTAATCTGCTGGACAGCGGGGCGGCACAACACACTATAACATAAGTGGGACGGGTTATTCCGTCATTAACTTGAGGGGGACGGGTTATAACACCAGCAGGACAGAGTATATAATGAGCGAGAAGAATTATTTTCGTCACTACCATGAGCAGGACGGGGTAAAGGTATATCATAATATAACTCGTCTCCTTTTTGATATCCCCTTGCCCGGTTCCGCTCGTGTTAAAGACTAAAATACAACTTTGCCCTTCTTCCCACTGGCTCACAGAATAGTGTGTTATCCCACCCCAGTGTCCAGCAAAAGATTTTTTGTCTTGTACCGCTCATCCAGTCCTGCTGTCCCGCAGATTAGTGAAGCCCATACATATTTTGGACCGTTATAAAACTTTTTTTATACTTGCTTTGAAATGAAAACAGAGGTAAGGAGACTTTCACTTATCCATGTATGGTTATATTCACATTTACACATTCAACATTACATACAAGTTTATACAGAAAGCTACACACACTTGGACCTTGACATGCATAACATGTACTTCAGATATGATACCCATGTGTATGCCGAAGGTGAAAAACGCTAGGTCGTTAAAACATGGTTATTTGTCAGAATACCAGTTGACTGCGGTTGGGATTCTGGAACTATTGTATCATGTTATAAATAATGGAAAGTGGCAATATCGCTTTAGTTTTTTACAACCCTTTATTTGTCCATTGGTTTAGGTGTCTTAAGACTTATTCATTCATTTGGTCAGAGGATACAATAATAACAGCACAACATACAAAGAAAAGAACACATAGTATAATAATAATGCTAAAAGGTTTGTCTAAAGAGTCCAATAAACTACCCCAATAGCCCCGTATGGAAAGTACGTCACTTTTCGCCGAGATCTCGAGTGCGCACGCATCAAATATTTAAGTGTGCAGTGTGCAAACGTCCAAGAGTGCACACTTTAAGTGTGTAATCTCCTTCTCCTTTTTATTACTATTTTGTAAAAATCTTAAACAAACATATTATTCTATCCCAAATCTATCGTATCCATCAGCTAACATATCTATCTACGTAACAAAAAACGTACTGACCGTAAATTACCCGAGGTCCAGAGGTAGGTTTACAGGTTTGTTTGAAATTATACAATGTTTATACTGCCAGCTCGCGAGCGTGTGTGAAATTACCCAAGAGTGCAATGACGCAGGGAATTAAAAAACTCGAGTGTGCATCTGCCGTACTTTCCATACTGGCCAATAGCTAAACCACCCAGCACTTGTCATTCTGATATCTATAGTTAACCATTCACCTTATACTACCATAACTTGTACAGTGCAATATCACCTTGACTTTTAAAGACTGTAAAATGATTTCAATTGTTATACTGTACACTTAAACAACTATTACTTACCATGTCGGTCAGATGCCCTTCTGCCTCTGCCACTTGGAGTATGGTTGTACGCACATCCTGCACCAATAATATCTTCACAGGATGCACTTGGCAATCTTAATCTCGACTGTTTTCGATCAGCAGCGGACATATCAATTCACTCTTGTTTAGTTGTGCGTGGCAAGTAATTTGGTAGTAACCCATAAAAGGACAGTTTTGGTTTCCACGTTAGGGAAGTTTGAAAAGCACACATGGTTTCATTTAAAACGGTATCAATAAAATCTAGAAAGAATGTAAAAATATCACTGTGACAGCTACTTTAAGTCAACGGGAGATATCAAAGTCAATTATACAATAAACTATAAGAACAAACATTAAATAAACACTACAAATACAAAACAATATATTAAAACTACAACAAATATAAAACAATCTTAAAAAATTAAATAAACACACAATTAGAAATAACATAATTATAACAAACATAGGCGACAAGTAGTCTCCCGCCCAGTCTTTCTTTATGCTTGAGTAGTTTAAATAATCATCACGTGACAATAATAAACTTTAGAAAACAAGCTTCCACCTTTGAATAAAATATTCGCGACTGATACTTCTTTTTTAATTAAACTTTATAATATGGGTTGGTAAGAAAATAGTATGGTGCACGGAAAAGATAAATAAATGGAGAATAAGAATGGAAAACGAAAGTAGTAGCTTCGATGACGTATAAGCGCGGGAAGATAAAACTACTATTGGTTGTTAAATACGGAACTAAAACAAAATTATTTAAAAATTAAATATTTCTTATTTTCCTAATTTAAAATAAATTAGTCAACATTATTAGGAAAGTAAAACAAATTAAAGAACACGATTTGGATTCTAATTTATAAATTACCCCATTTTGACATAACCAAAAATTAATGTTTTAATTTATAAATATAACTAACATTCATTTGATCGCATTGATATTAATTTCAATTTTCAAAATAATTTTTAGAAAAATGTCTCCAACGCGTAAAAGACTTAACAGCGACACTATGGTGTTAAAATATCAAAGATTGTTCTCGTTGGGTGACGCTATGTAGCTTAGCAACTCAAACTCGTGGCGGGACAATTTTTGTGTTCGCTTTTCATCTTTTCTAAGCATACAGGTTATTCCAAGCTCTTGTTTTTTATTACGGGTTACATTGCTGAAGGAAGCGGATTATACTCATTTATTTCTATAGATTTAAAATGGAACAATCAAATCTTAAAATTGGAGACTTTGTTTGGTAAGTTTTAGCTTGTTTATTTATTGTGTGTTGTAGACTATGCCTTAAATTTATATTTTTAAAGATTAATCACAGTTATGATGCGATACTAGTTTGATATACAATTTCCGAGATGGTGAAAAATCCTTCTTCATTCACCTTAATACTGTTAACAAAAAACCTAGTCACTTCAGGATTTTTGGCTTCGTCATTTTTTTCTTAACTTTAATACATATAATGGTTGATTCCCTGGTCATGTTTTATCCCCGGTTGCTTTTGCATTATGGTAATTATGACTGGCATTATTACAGGTTTATTTACCTATAGTAGTTTAATCTATTAGCACAACCTAAGCTAAGTGCTTCGCTCAAGGTCCAATGAACCAACTCGCCAGTTTTCACTTTGATACCACCCATCTTAGATTGTGATCTGACAATCCATTCTTTACCAAACCAATGAGTATTCTACATAGAAATGTTATTATCCCTAATTTCTAAACCCTTAATTACTTTTACTTTCAGGGCCAAGATGACTGGATATCCTTACTGGCCCGGAAAGGTAACTACTTTAAAAAACTTTTTGTACTGTAACCTATTAGGCCCAAATCTGCTTAGTCCAACTGGAACCTTTGTTTGTTCAATATTTATATCCAGCTTAATGCAAGCACTACTTTTCTGAAGACTAGTATGAAAAACATCTGCTTTATATCTAAACCTAAAGTAGTTGTAAATCAACAAAGCCCTGCATAAGAAATGTCAGTAATTTTTAAAGCTACAATAATATTGCAAAGATTTTAAACCACTAAATACTTTTCAGATTGTGGAACCAGATAAAGATGTGAAGAAACCTAACAAGAAATTTGAAATGTTTTTTGTTCGGTTTTATGGCACAGGAGATTAGTAAGTGAAATTTTAAGTTTAAATACTAGAAAGAACGGCAAGCCTGAGCTTTTCATTGTAGGAGAAACCTCCCGGTTATGGTTAACTTATTGCGATTTAGCTGTTGTGTTTTATTTCAGAACCGTAAATACAACCTGAATTTGTATAGTGAACTGTACTGGAGTTAAATAGTGTTGAAAGGGGACACTGGTGTGAATGTAAAATATGTTACGTACTTAGAGCAAACAAATTGCATCACTGAATAGATTTATTGTCTTATATGTACAATTCGCAACCGGACTAACAATTGGTGGAATTTTAATTCAAAATTGCCTGGACATGGAAACCAGCCGTAAATTTCTCAATAATCACTACCAGTTCTGTTTCCACTATTTGATGAAAAAAGTTCAATGCACTAAGGAAACAGGGTTATTTTTCAAAAAAAGACCAAAATAGTAACATTTGGCTAGATGAAAAAAAACTATGACTTAATTTATATAATACAGTGATACAATTCACACTTGCATTACAGTGCTTGGACCAAAGCTGACCTGATCCACAAGTTCAATGAAAACCGGGAAAAATATACATCGGGGAGCAAACGAGTGATATTTGTGGATGCAGTAAAGAAGTGTGAACATGCTGTCGAGAATCGCGAAAAAGGTGAGATTAACTTTTGCACAATATTCTCTATTCTTGTGTCCTAATTTTGTTGATATGTGTTGTTGTTTAAAGAATTAAGCAACATTCTATGACATCTCGATATAACTTTTTTATTAACAAATCATCAATGCAGGGCTTCCAGACACAA
>CH002883.1:271178-289347 GCA_000149265.1 Ciona savignyi
CCCTTTCTGACTACCTATCAGCCCCATATATGCAACTAGACCAGCTCTTTTCCTACCAGCCCCCCGCATCACCATATCTACCCCCCTTCCTTTCCCAGCCATCCATTAACCCCACTGTTCCTCTTCCTCCCAGCCGATCCCGGAACAAGCGAAGTGTTGTCCAGTTTGCCCCCGAGACCTCGTTCAACGAGAAGAGACAAAAGATCGCAAGTTTGATCCTCGAGGACGTGGAAGAGACTGCGTTCTCCGATATGAGCGATCAGGACTTCAACGACTTTGAAATTGAGGAAGAGCAGTTTAATGATGATGACGATGAAAAGGAAGAACCTGAAATAACCTTCGAAACAGGTATTCTGTCAATCCGATCACCAACCGATATGGTAAGTTCGTCCGCTCTTGTTGCCTTGTGGATTTAATGGTTATCGCTCTCATAAAACATGTTTCTTAGACCGAACTTGACCAAACCCGTGTTGTGCTCTTTAGTAATTGCTTTAATAAAAAAAATTCAAATTTTAAAAATATACGTTCATATATGAATTTTTTTTTAAATTTTATGTTGAGTTCTATAATGAAATGTTAATGTTTTATAATTTGTGCAAAGTATACATGATTGGCTCTACTAATTATTAACATTTACTTCATAACATTTTGTTATTGAGAATTCATTCTGGAGACACAAATATAGCACAATAAAACCATGTGTTAAACAGTCGGATAGGAGTGTGCAATTAACACCAAACAAACACATGTCCGTGAGCACTTTAAACAATTGATCAGCTAAAATCATGACTAAGGTATTAAGTATTTCTAATATTAAAATTAGTATAGAACAACATATTACATACACTATGAATCAACAACTTGAAGCAGAACCAATGTATACCAATGTTGTTAATGAATGAACTTTTTTAGAAGAGCATTTTCGAATTTATAAACAAGTGAATTAATACCAACAATTGTCCTCTGATAATGTCAGCTTCAACACACACCATTTTGGCTGGTGGCTAAATGTGCTTCCATTTTAATACCCCAGCCCTAGTAGACACCCACCTGGTAAGGATAGCTGACGGTGCAGGTTACTGGATAACTCCTACTGTGATCACTGGAGGGGAGAGACAGATTATCCTTTTCCATCATCATAATATGATCGTCTTCGTCGAACGTTTCATCCTCAATAAAATCCTCGTCACAAAAGTCATCGTCCCCACCGAGTGACATTTGTGCCCCATTTGCGAGGCTGGCACCACGAAGAGAGCGGTTATGCAACGACCTCCGTTTGTTGGCGTAACCAGGAGTAGAGACTGACTCCTCAAACTCTTTTGCTGCCTATGGTAGAACAGAATAGAAAAACTAACTTTATTTAAACAAATAAAATATTTAACCTAAATGATGTAAACCCAAATTAAATTTTCATAGCAATCCTAAATATACTTGTAATATTGTAAATTTGATTTTAAATAAATACTCTTTCCTAAAAGTCTTAATGCGACAAATGATTTTAAGCCATGGAAAAAAATTCTAAGCATAGCCTACCTGGGCCCTTGCACTTTCCAGCCAGGTGTCTACGTTGACATGAACATCGCGCAGAAGTTGTAACCGTGCCTCCCCACGAAGGTGGTTGGTTTCGGTGCGTCGCAAATCCTCCCGACATTTCTCCAACCTGACCTCGGTCTCCTGCACCGCTGATTCGATGTGCAGTTCAGGACTCTGTTCATGGACAACACAGTGATTATCGTGTTCTTTGAACACTTAAAAAGCACTATGTAATATGGGGCTAACACAGTCACACATGTTTGTTTTAGTTGTAAGCATACTGTTTAGTGTTCACTGGCACCATCGAATTCTTAAAAAAAAAATTTTCATTGGCAAAACATTTTCATTGTCATAAAGTGAATCTTTTTGCTAGATGCAGCCATAAGATTTATTCAAAAGTTAATGCTGCAACAGATTAATGCAACTTGATTAATTAAAACAAACCAATACAACTACTATTTACATTTAAGTGTGTTTGCATCCCCTCCAAACAGACGGAAACAAAACGCTATTTATATTTACAAAAGCAATAACAATATACAATCTTTTATATATATTTATATGCTGGTATGTCATACATACTATGTTTACACAGAGAGAGAAAGAGAGAGAGAGAGAGAATGAAAGAGTAAGAGTCACAATATATTTGCATGCCACTTGCAGGTAAGAAGCAGACTATTAATATAACAATGACAATTCCAGGACATTAGATAATCGATTTAATAAACACATTATGCTAATACATTGGATAACAACAATAAACATGCAGAGTCTATGACAAAGAAGCATGATTTAGTTGACATGTTAGTCATTGAAAGTTACCGTTTGTTTTCCAAAGTACTATAAAATATTTCTTTAATATTACATTTCTAATATATAATTGAAAAAAATAATTAATATATAATTGAAAAAAATCTTAAAGTTTAATGAATTTAAATGGTTAATTTTGGAAGCTAGATTGGTTGGAAACATTTTTTCAGTGTTTCACAACATATCAGCATAAATATTTATTATGCAATCAATGAAGTCTATTATAAAATATATAGATGTCTTAAATTTATATTTAATTAAAATAATTTTACATTTAGCATAGAGCAAAGGTCTACTACACAAACACACGAATATAAATATACCAAACAAAATGCCTAGTATGGGCAGCAAATGTTGTTTTGTCTGTAAGGTTTTTCTGGGACTTTCCAAAATATACTCTTAAGTTGCTTATGCAAATCAGTAGCATTTAATCCGACAAAAATAGGTTAGGTTTCGGAAGTCATGGAAAATCACCAGTAAGTTTAATTAAATATATAAAAACTACTGATACATAAACCAATTTGTGTAAACCAGATTATGGATTAAAAACAACTTCGAGGACCAGAATATTTTGATTTTACAGTAGTCTCATTAAATTAGTCAAATTCTGATAAATTGTAAAATTAGGATTTTTAAAAATTTGTACAGTGCCAAGCTTTTTATCCCATCTAATCTGTAACAGGTCTACCCACCTCGGCATATTTGAGAGTTAACCCTTCTAATCCTTGCTTCATTTTGTTAAGTCTTTGTAAATTTCTCTCATCCCGAACAACTCTTGTTGTCCATCTAGAAAGAAAGTTAATTTAAACATCAATTTATCTTAATATTTAAATTAAGTTTCGAATCACGGAACCAAACATAAGTAATTGCAAGTGTCAGAAGAATTCTGTCAATATTCGAGCATTGCCCAGTTTATGAAAAATCATAAAAAATTTCCACAAACATAACAGAGTAAAAAAGTGTGTGTTATACTTAAATAAAAAAGTATGCTACATTGTTGTTGTATCTATTTATATTTTTAATCATTTGTTTTCACTTTTCCCCCTCTAACATAGCACTGAAATATACAATTAAAAAACATATCATTATTAAGCTATATGATCATAAACTTGAAAAAATTAACATCTGAAGATATTTATTTGTGTTTTGCATGTATGTACAATAGAACAATTGTTTGTTGCTAAATTCAACACAAATAATTTTGTTGTCATTTTTAGTTTCAGTATTTAACCTTTCTTATAAGAATCTATAACTTCAAATAATGAACACACCATACAGCAACGAGTCTGAGCGCAATAAAATTTGTGACAAAAATGTAAACTGATGACTGTGAGGAACTATTACTATTTTGAGATTACTAAAGTTTCCATACACGAATTCAGAAACTCAAAATAAGAGAAATTTAAAATTGTTTGATCAATAAAACCGATGCCAGTTTCACATTTCCCTAAAGTTTTTTATTTTTTGAAAAACTTAAACTAACTTTTTGCTTTCTTTTACGAAAGCCCTCGTTTCTATACAAAAAATTCTAAAAGAATATTCTCACTTTCTTGCCTCCCGGTTAAGGGAATTGTCATCTCCACTCTGCTCTTGAACAAGATGGGTCACTTCATCATTACCACAAGCTTCAAACTCGTATTTCGGACCCCATTCAAACACTGGGTTCTCACGAAGAAAGCAC
Organism: Ciona savignyi; assembly: GCA_000149265.1. NCBI lineage: Eukaryota > Metazoa > Chordata > Ascidiacea > Phlebobranchia > Cionidae > Ciona > Ciona savignyi. The sequence goes on from CH002883.1 coordinate 275,203, forward strand.
CGGATGTTGTACTCGCGAGATATCTAGAAATAGATGGGTTCAGTAAAATAATATTACATTTCCAATTGAATTAAAATGGGTATTACTGACCAGACTTAAACAAGAGAGTAATTTTCGTATGTTATAATATACAGATTTACTTGGTGATAAGTATTATTAATATTCCACAAACATAAAATAACTCTTTGCTACAGATATGTCATGTTTCCATGAATAAAGTATTTTGAAGTTTCAAAGCAGTGCATCGTATGCAGGTTCTATTTAACTAATTCACTTTATTGTTAAAACTGTACATTTCCTTGTGATTACAATTGCCGTGTCATCTTTGCTTATTGTTCTAAAAACCTCTTTTTATGCGTTTAATTAATCCACACAGTATAACCATACTTACAGGTACAATTTACCATATTAAATTTACTTTGCAAAAAAAAAGTCGTTGATAATATGCAATATGCATCTTTTAATATAATGGTTTTAAAACATTTTCTTAATCAATAAACACAAGTTGGTATACACCTCTCTCACATTGAAGCGAAATAAACCTAACAGTAACAGTGTAGAGTCACCTTGCTAGCATCTTGAAGTGCTTGGACATGAGCTTCGCGTGATGCATTACAAGCATCTAGTTCGAATTGGCTGAGTGAGCTAAGGTAATCCTGGAACTTGCCAAATAAATCTCCATCCAAAATCTGGAGACAAAAAGATCAAACATTAATAATTCATGGAGTGAAAGTAATAAAATGAGATATACTGTGTTAGCTGAGCACGTTGAACAAAACAAGGTTGTAATTGGGTTAATACTTAACTCAAATCATCAGAGAGGAATTGAATTTATTGATTTCCTTTAGGGTGGGTGTCAATAATGACCATCCACTTTTATCTTGAGTATTTTAAACAGTTCTGTGACAATTCGCCAAAACATATATAAAATTAATGAGATAAAAACTTTTTTGTAACAACTAACAATTACGAAAATTTCCTGAAAAAACATCATTATCCTTATCTAGTCCATGCTAGATTAACCGTCATTTGTGTAATGGTAGATTATTAGCAAGTAATATACCATACCCGCATAGCTTCAGGCATATCAGTTTCGTAGTACCGCTTTTGATGAGAGTTAGCAGCCACCAACATTAATAAATATTCATTGCGAGCCACCGTTGAATTTGTCTGACCCTCGTCGCACTTTTGTTGCAACTGCATGAAAATACCAGGAAGACATTATTGTGGTATTAAGTATTAGTATTTATATTTCATTACAAAAATTTTGCCTTAAATTATTAGTAGTAATTATTAAAAATGTACCATATACACCGGTAACACCAGACATTACCATACCTTCATTGATGCTATACATAGCCGATATGATATATATCATACGTACCTTGGGTGTTTAAATTACTAGAAGTGTGGCAACTAAAATATGGGAAACTAATTATTGGCGTCATAATGAAATCAATTTTCGGCGAAACTAATATCATGTGTATTGTTTCTCAAGTGGAAAAATACACTGGACAGCAATGTACTTTTTATTTAACATAAGAATAAGATTTAATGTTTAAATTAGAAGTGTTGTGTATGAGTCACCCCACGTAAGTAAAGTAAAAGAACACAATGACATGATATTACGCAGGGCAAGATTAACCATTTATTGGAGTAAATGAGTGTCTGATTATAAGCAATGCTATATATATATAGACATCTATATTTTAAGAAAGCACATTTACATTCCTTTTATAGAAATACTGTTAAATGAATCATGGTAATTACCACACATGTGCACAAAAAAATTCCTTTAAGAAATAACAGATAAAATACTTTTAATAAATATGCTATTTAACCAGCATATAATCAAAAAAGGTTAATAAATGAAATATTTAAAACAACCAGTACAAACAATGTGTTGCCAGGTTTAATTGAATTTGTTTAGAATATTTACTTAATAATGTGGCAATCAATGTAGGTATGCTGTGTTAGGTGAAGGATGATCAAGTGATCCAAAGTGTACAAAGAAAACAACAAGGTGCCTTTTACAATAAGTGTGTCGTATAAATACTGCTGGTCTAAAACTGAACAAGCAATTGAGAACAAGAATGCTACTGAGCTGGGCTATATAGCACATGTAATATCACAATTTGAACCTCAAATATCAAAAATCAAATCACTTGAAAAATGTGAAAATTGTAGGACAGGCACACAATAAACATTACAAAAATTAACACATCTGTATTGATTAAATTAATATTACATTCCCTGGCATCGGGAAGGTATCACAGCAAAAAAAACTTTTTCTACAATCAAAATTTAGTTTGCACCTTTTGAAAAGCCTTTTCTAATCCAGCTTTCGACTTGAATGTAAATTTACTGGTTTGATTCTTCTTTAGCCTAGAAAAAAACTTTTTTTCAGTTTAAGGCCTTAGTACATGTATAGGCAGATTCATCATACATATATTATTAGAATACAAAATAATTACTTTAATAAATGGTACAGAATAGTTTACTCATTTATTTATTGGAACGAAAACAAAGTTCTACTTCTCCAAGGTAACTGACCTGTCATTGATCTCCTGGTATTTTTCATTAGCACTTTGCGAAACTTGCTCGAGTTCATAATATTTCTTTTTGGCCTTTGTCAACTCCTTAACAGTGTCGGTGATCTCATTTTGTAGTGTGTTTAATAAATCCTGGCACTGTGGGGACAAAAATTGACGAAGTTAGTGTGGATTCCATTTAGTTAATTGCTTAAATGTGTTAGAAAATCTGGTTACAAATAAAGGTATATATTAATAAATATATATATACACAAACACACAGTTTTTTTTGTTGTTGTTTTGCTGTGATGAAAAAACTTAAAAATATTAATTGTTATTATATAGATTTATGCTTAATCTAACCACGTGATTGCAACCTGAAATAAAAAAAAAACATTCAAATGACTATCACCAAAATCTATATAAAATCATTTATAAAGTACTGTGTACTAATGGTTACTAAATTAAGAAATTCAATCTGATTTTTTTAACTTTTAAGGTTAAGTTACAAAACAAACCTTTTTCAGTTGGGCATCCTTTTGTGCCTTGCAATTTTTGGCTGCTTCGTAAACATTGTTTTTATAATATTCTGATGCTGTGATCCTGGCTTGACCAGCCTTGTCAGTAGCTTCTAACAGAGATTTCCATACTGTTTGGACCGTTCTAAAATTCACACATAGCTTCAGTTATAGAAAATATGTTTAAAACTTGTTTTAGGACCAAAAGTTTTAACAGTATTTAGAATCATATTGCTTATGTGTGTAATACAAGTCTGAATTTTATTATTTAATCTTTGTTTCATTTTGATAATATATATAAGTAATAATCGTCGTAACGATTCCATGAACGGTAAAATTGTACCAGTATCAAAATTTGTCTAAGAAATTGTATATACAATAGGCCTATACATTCTATGAAATATTTAGGCAAATGAATAATTAAATGCATTACAGGATTTAAAACATCAATATTAGTGTTAGTTCAAATTACCATGCAATTTAAACACACAAGCTACCACACTATGTCATATCAAACAAAAAGTAAAATAGGTGTACCAAATTAAATATGACCATTGTTCAAATAACAGGGATTTTTTTAATAAAGAAACTTTATTGTTATATAGTACCGGTACAGTTAAGGAAATCTACATTATGCAATAGAAATATACCTATCAATAAACCTTGACTGCAAATTAAATTTAAATATTAGCAATAATAATTAAAATTGTGAAGAAATATAATTAAATTGTCAATATTATATTGCAATCCAATTAGGGACTTAAGATCTACATTTTAAAAATCAATACTTACGGAAAGGCAGAAATAACTGGTTTGTGCTTTTCTATACAACTAAAATCATCAACAATATATTTAAACGAATACACATACACTGTATGCTCATACAAAACACAGTGACAAAAGAGAAAAAATATAGAAAGTATGTGCCACTTTTAAAAAGAAACAGATAAATATACATATTTTACAGTTTAAAAAAAATTAACAAACTAGAAAGAAACAATTAATAGAACTTGGAAACCAAAATCTATTATTATTTTTTTTTACTTTTTGTCAGTTTCTTCTTCATCAGTTGATGCAGTGCTTTCTCGCTTTTGAAACTGGAGTGCCAATTTCTGAAGAGCCTGTTGAAATTTTAATGAAGTGGTTTTTAACCGATTCAATATATATTTATATTTCTTTATTGTAAGAAAGTTGAGAAGTGATACTGTATGTAGTTCGGGTTGTTTATTGAACAAAAGTACCTGTCCATAATCTTTCTCCAGTTGCGATCTCTGCTTGCCAAAATTTCTATGAAAACAATAATGGAGTTATCTTAGAGTCGTGTAAAAATGTACAAAAGTATATAGTACCAGTTAAAATTATTTAAATTAAAAAAAATAGATCTAATTGGATAAAACATCCAACATCAAACAAGGTGATAAAAATAATGAAGTTTATATAATTCGTGGTTACACCAGTGCCCTACAGTAGAGGTATCCTTTAAGTAAAAAAACACTTTTGAGCACTATGTATATAAAATATATATATATATAAAGTGTGTTTAGAATATATTTATTTGGTGCATAACTAAGCTAATAATGATGATAATAAAGAAATCTACATACACTTTTCTAAACATTAATTGAAAATAATATCAAAGGTAATAATCATTAGCATGCCCAGTACTCTATTTACATTATTATACAACAGCATTATTAGGCAAGGCCTAGGTGGCCTACCTTATATCGTCAAGTAAATCACATTCTTGTTGATGTTTACTCTGCAATTTTGACAGCTGCTCTAGCTGTGTCGTTTTTAATAGTTGAGTCAGTTTGGCCTGAAAACAATAGTAAAGTTGAATAAAATATATAAAAAAATCTACATTAAAAGTTTAAAAAATACCTTTCTAGGCGGTGGTCCTCTCATAATTCACGGTAGCTTAATAAGTAGCAAACACATAACATACTAAAAACAAAACACAATAAATATGTATTATGTTACAATGAAATTATTAAACGTTAATTTAAATCTGGCAAACTTCTCAGATACTACAAGCAACAGCATGCTCAAGAGCATTGTAAGGAACTCAATCGCATTAGTGTTTAGCTTTTGACTAGCGGTATAATAATAGTCCCCAAACCAAGATTAAACTGTAAAATACGCTCTAATAAGTTATTAGTTAACCTAACATTCCTAAGAATTCTATTCTCCTCTGTTTGAAGTAACACAGAGGTAAACAAGTCGGACTGTTAAAGAGCAAAGCAACTGCTCGCTCAGGCGCTCATAATCAACTGATGAGAAAAATAGGCAATTTTTGACGTCAGAATTAAGCGTTTGGCTCCCTTTGTTTCTTTAATATGAGACGCTAGGAGAAATTGTGTACTTTCCCCAACACAATCGACATTACATCAACGTGGTGGTGGATCATATTACCAATCCAAGATACTTCGTGCTTGTGTTTACAAAGAACACAAAGTATGAAAAACAGATTTTAAATTATTTTCATTCTATAATAGTTCATGAACGCCGACTTGTGAAATGTCTTAGGTGTTTTAAAATATGTTTAGTAAAAATTCAAATTTTGCCGTTTTAAACTTCACGCAAAACTTTTTTGTTGAAGTATTTCGGGAAAAAATTTCAAAAGATAGAATAACGTCGCACTTTGAACAAAGAGTCACACTTTTGAACAAAGAGTCACACTTTTGAACAAAGAGTCACAAGCGGTTCTTTAATATATTGCACGTAATTATGTAAAATTACAACACCTTGCTGAATTGGTATGATTCTTGCGACGATTTCCGTTTGGTGGGATGTCGCCGACTAGCGTAGTACCTGACTGTTGAGGTATCTTGCGTCACAATAGCGGGTTTGTGACGTATTTCAGACTTTCTATTTGAAGCAGACTCTGTTTGGTTTATAGTGGCGGGGATTGCTGTCTGGCTCAATCTTCTTTGTGAGTTCATCTGAGCGCAAGTCATGGCCCGATTCCGATTAAAAATGGAGATGTGGGTTTCGGAGACGTTATTGAGGTCTTCATCCAAAATCGAGATCGGGACTAGGGAGTCGCAAGACGGTCTGTGTTGCCTTTTAGCTTCCTCGGTTAATACTGGATGCAAAGAACTACGTCGCAATTCCAAATGGCTTGTAAGCACCTGCCCTACGTCTACACTGGGCATTGAATGTGAACGAGCCTGACGGGCGGTTGGGACGTTAAGATTACTTCGCGCAACCGGTTTAGCTGCAACCGGTGGTGGTTGGCCTCCTCTCCATTCGTACACCATTATAATCCAGTATATATTTCAATGTTATATTATAAGTACCATACGCTGAACAATCCTACTTCGCCGTATTCCAAAACGCAGTACTTATATAATCTAAAAATATATTCAAAATAGTAGTACTTATACATAATCTAAAAATATATTCAAAATAGGTTAAAACAGCTGTTTTCCTGGTTAAAATACATCAACGACATGTACTAAGTCGTCTTTTGTCGGTGCATGCGAAGCGGAACATGTTTAATGTAAATACACCATGACGAGGGAGGCAATTTTCGCGACAATACGGTATGTGGGCATTGTAGCGATAATTGGAGGACATTCGAGGGACATTCTACTAAACGATTTATAACAACCAAGTAACTCGTGGATGTCCTTGTAAAAAGGCTACTTTGACCGCTAGCATACTTGGTAAGGAAGTCGCTTTATGACCACTGCGCTCACATATATATATGAACATCATATACATTTGATCTTTGCAGTTCCTCAAATCGAGACATTCTCTAAACTCTAAATCTTTTTCCTGTATATGGAAACCTTGTGGGCTACAACTACAATTGACCAAAGGTTTTTGGCTTCCTAAAGCAATCAAACATCATCTGCCTATATTTGGTGTTTTTATACAATATGCTACAGCAAAGTAGAAAAAACGCGCCATTTAACGTTTCCTCATAGCAGATCAAAGGAAAATAAATAAAGTTAATTGATCACCAGCAAAAATGGATTCCCTGTAGGGGAAACGGATTATTGGCATATTTTGAAAGGAGTTTTTTTTCGTTAATACTAGATTTAATATGCTAACACATACTGATTTTAAAAAATTCTAGCTATACTTCCGAACTACTACTAAGGAGAGAATGTGATAATTGCACGTTGTTCAGTTTTTAACCACAAAGACAGAAAAACTTCTTATAATACTCTTACCTTGCTAAGCCTAATCTGATTTCAAAAGATTTATAATGTTGGAAATTAATTCATAAAGAAATATCTTCTACAAACCGTTCATACATTCGCAAATATGTGGTATCTAACACAACAGAACATTTATACCCGTTAATGAAAAGTACATTTATACGAAATAAGCGAGCAAGAATACGTCAGCTCATTTCTATAGGCCGACAACACCCTTTTGACTACTGGCGTATACTTTCCTAGTTAAGTCATGGTGGCGATAGTGTATGTACGGGCGTGTTCCATCGATATTCTTCGCCACGCTTACCTGCCTTATTTTAAAATTAAATAAACGTATAAATTTAAAAACAATCTTAAAATAATCTAACCTGGCCCAAACCACTCATAACATATAAAAATAACACTTTGACAATAGACAGGAGTCGGAGTGTGGCGAAACCGCATATAACTTCGTCCACCCTTGACTAGGTTGAAGTCACGTGAAAACCAACAGATGAACACACATTTCTGAAAACATCATTATGGCGTGAGTAAGAAGAATACTGGCAATTACGAATTTCGCATTTCGTCGTAAACCACAGGAACAATAATGCACCTATGCTCACCGGCTTAAGTGTATGAATAGGATACAAATAGGCATGTTTGATTCAAAAACACTACGGACGGTTTAACGTTCAAGACTAAATAACCGATGGTATATCGATTGTTTTGTGTAAAAAAGTGACCGAAACCTTAATCATATACGGTACTTCTAACTGGGTGCAACTTTATTGTTTTGTCAATGATTCAAAGATAAATTTATATCGCCCAAGTTTGGCGAACTCATCTTAATAATTACGTTCACTTTTGTCCGACAATCACGTTTTTTAAGCAATTGAGTCGAAATAAATACATGGCCAGCTGTTTTTTATCAATTCCAATTTTATCTGACGAATAAAAAACCTAACCACGTAAATTAGTGCTACCGATATAATCGTATACTTGTACATAATTGCCGTTGTAGCTATCTAAACGCGGCATTGAGAACTGAAAATGAAAATGTTTCTTATTCGTACACTACATTCATGATTATTTCCTATATTGCATGTTTTTGCAATCCTCACATTTGTATTAAAAAAGAAGGTCCTTTTAATAACAATCACTGACTCTTTTAACAATTAAAAGCTACAACAGCAGTGGACTCGACTTGCCGTCCACTGCGATGGCGTTCGTTCACCCAGAATTCTTTATTGCGACTGACAGTTCGCGCCGGAAAGCGAAATTCCATTGCAGAGCGATCGACAACCGTGTCCTAAGACAGCTACAGTGGGTATAATTGCGATGCGAACAAACAGATGTCGAATCTTCAGTCGAAGCCGAATTACGCGTTGAACTCGGCCAAGCAAATACAAGTAAGCGATCGCCTCATTTTAGGTTACTGAAAACAGATTGTGCACTAGTTCTCCGACAAATTGCCCTCGCATGTGCGTCATAATGGGCGATTATCAGGTCTTCTGCCGATTTGCAAATGCACGTAATTTCAATAATCCAAATAATCAATGCCTATTAGGTTTTAAATACAAAACAGCTGACCTAATTTATTTACACTGCTTCTAAATCTAATCTCAATACAGTATACTTACTATTTTATATTATAACGGAAGACGGGAGAAACATACGTTGTTAACAACCCACACCCAACGTTTTACAGCTCACTGACCAGGAAAATCCAAAAAACCCTGAACTACAGAAAAACTTCCAAGTTAAACCGACATGGCTCGTATAGGGTCCCTGTCATTTAGAACTGCGACAGTTTAGGACGAAAATAGAGACTACTACAACAAAGGACTTCGTATTACCGCACAGCTGACCTACTGTAATTTGTGTAGAGATAACAAACACGAAATCTGTTCTATTCAGATTTCAGAACCTTTGAAACCAACAATTTTTGCAACTAACCAGATGGCGCAATGATACAGAAAGGTGTCGTTGACAATAAAGTTGGATAACAAACGACGTGCGATTCAGCACCTGGAATTCTAGTGACTAAACACAGTTGTCATTTACTGTACAAATATGACGAGCATATATAATCCAATTAAATTTAATAAAATAGCTTTTAAAATTAATATTCTCAAAAAGCATTTTAACCTAAATTAATTGGCCTTCGTTTTAGTTTTAATTATTTTTTGTTTGTCAGTTACAATAAAATAAGCAAAAATAGTTGCTTTATTGTTTCCCGTAGCCAATACTTGCCGAGCAAAACAATCTAATGTCGTTTGACACAACCTGACCTTTAATACATATTGTTCTATTGGGGAAATACCGACATATACTATTGTATTTTAAAAGAAATGTATATCTTTAATCTTTTGGTACATTATTTATGTTAAAGGCTCAAATTACTCTGCTTTCTTTTGGTAAAAATAATTAGTACTGTCATTTCTAATGGTTAATTCGGTTGGTTGGCATCACTTTTTCCCAAAAAATAAGGTACCACATACAGACGTGTGTCGTGTGTATTAGAGCTTCTAAGGGACCACATGACGACGGCCGAGCTGATTTCAGAAAATTCCTTCAAGCTTGTTTGGAAAATATCGAGTTTCGCTAAAGATACACACTCAGAAGAGCAAGCAATACATGTAGTATAATAACACGCTTTTAGGGTGGCTTTTCATTTCGTCATCTTACCAGTATCTAACCAAGCATTACACTATAAAAATCACTTGGTCAATAAAGAAAAACAAGTAAACTCGAAATTTTCTGTCATTAATCATGAATCGAAAATTTCCTTACATGCCAAAAACGAAATAACGTCATTAACAAATCGTGTAAAACACACTCATGTTAAAAATGAATTACGCAATTGTTTATAAATAGATAGTACTTACAATATAACAATCGTATGATTATGACATGTTAAATTATGACGTAGAGTGTTTCCCAATGCGCCCAGACAGTTAATTTGCTCGCTCGAAAAATACTAATCTTAAGAGTTTACCCAAAAATTTAGTTAAAATGTAAAAGTGACCCAAAAATGGTTCACTGTATTTTTATAAATTTAGATAGATAAATATTTTATGTTACATTTCGACCCGAGAATAGGTTTCCTCTATCTCTCGTTCTAAACTACAGCTAAGTAGGCGTCCATAAATTCACTTGCATTAACAAGTCAAACTCGTAAACAAAATTGTTAATTACTATTTACAGCAAGTTAATAAGTTCTCTGTGCGGTCTTCAAATCTGATTAAGACTATAAGGTCATAGCTTGCCCTAGCCTTGGAAAGAGGAAAGTGGATACACGGCACAACATACACCTTTGGTATAAACAGCTGTTCATGTTTCAGGCTTTGATTTCAAGGTACATTTCAAACACTGTTATGAGTTCCATGAGCATATTTGCTCGCATTGTTTCGCAATACAGCGGCGTTTTTAACATGTCGCAGTGATATCATTTGATATGAACTAGATTAAAGCAAATACACAATTTAGGTCACATAGTATACTCTCTGCGATGCAAAAATTTGCTATTTTTGGCGTGGGAATGCCATGAAGACGCGCAACCAGAGGAAGTGTCTTGAAGTGAGGTTTATGGATCTGCCAAGTACGCTATACGCAGTCACGCTGGCGCTGGCGGTTTGGAATAAGTTGTTGAGTGGTATCGAACTGGGCTGTAAGTCACGTGCCCCGCACGGTAAGCATTATGAGCAGCCGTTTTGACTGATATGGCCTATTATCAGCTGACCGCGTTGAACTTTGTAACCTTTCTTAATTCGGACCTGTCACTCACGGTCATGGTTGGGTGACTTGTGAGTTGCGATATATGCAAATTGTATTACAGTATGTGTAATTTGTTGACCATTGCGGCGATATTTTTGTGGGTGGTATAGGGACATCTAGGCTGACATTTTTCGATGATGTTAAAGTTGGGCCACCCCTGATTAGGGCGTTATTATTAAAAGTTTGTGTGTCAGTTACCACCATACCTGATAAACGAGCGTTCGACCTGTTGTCAGGAAAGCGTCAGATTGACACAAACACGAGTTACCATCACGAGACGTCTACGTTATGACGCAAAAATGTGTTACGGTTGACAGGGTTTACCATCCCTTGCTGGCTATAAATAGTTTTGCTAGTGTTTTTGTATGTTTTATATGGGCAATCTGAATAGGTTGTGGGAAGAAAGAAAACATTATTGGCCATCATAAAGTTAAATACCATTTGGCAAACACGGACAAAACACGCAAGAATAAAAAAAAACGTCATGTATTCATTTTAGCGGCCATTGAATAAAAGAGTTATGTTGATGATCTACGAAAACTTGTCTTTGTGTGACATTTTGTTGGTTTAGTACAGCCGTGTAATTTGATTTTTAACCAGGCATATTGTGTTTTATTCCACCCATATTGTGTTTTGCATATTATGTATCCCAATCTTATCTGGGCAGTATCAAAATGGTAAACGCAATATAAGACGTTGCTTGCACGCTGGATATTTGGGGATTACAAACCCAGACAGCAGGGGCACGCATCTAAATAAATTCGGCATTGCGCTCGATCGCCACCTAACGCAACAAAAGTTCACTATTTGAATAGAATATTCCTCTCGAGCCCCACGCCCCCACCTAGGGTAAAATTAGATGTATACGTTTCTATAAGCACAAAAAATGTACTTCGTTTAGCCAAAAAGTATTTTAATTGTATAAAATAAAAACACATTTATAAAATGTGTCTAACGCGATCAAATGTAAAGGAAAAAACACACCGACATGAAACGCAAACACTCGGGTTGTTTAATAAGAAATAAGAAAGGTCAACAACAGACGTTTCCCAGATACAATTTTCACCTTAACAATTTTCTAAGCGGCTGAACACTCATGTAAAATAAACGCAGATACAACACCGCACAAATGTGATTAAGACCTGCATATATTGCGTCAATCGCACGAAACATAATAATGAAATGTTATTCCATTAACCAGGAGATTCAAGGTCGACACTCTAAAATAAGAGTCTACAAAATACATATTTACATTAAGACTTTTATTGTACACCTCCGTCAATATCTTCAGTATACCATGCAAGCATTTTACCCTTTTTAATCAAGGAAAATTGGGAAATGGTATTGCGTTGTGCCATAATCTTTAACAAGCTTGCATTCCAAGACATGTGTAGCCAACAATCTAAATCACCGTATCATTCATTCTCGCACGACAACCTCCGTTGGTTCGTTTCGGTTGGCTGGAGCTTTCCAGACAGGGTATATACTTTCGGCTGTAGAAAAACCCCCGAAGTTGAGACGCGTTTCTTCACTGTGTGCGGTCACACAAAGTAAGACCAGAAAATTGTCAGAAGAATCGAGTGGCTCGTAAAAAAACTGAGGCGAGACAGCATCGAGGTATGTTTGATTTCTACAAAATTTAACGTGCACCGAAAAATAATAAAATAATATGAGAAATATTGATGTTCGATGTTTACTTGCTAAAAAGTATATAGAGAGCATGGTTAGAGCCAACGCCACAGAATTACACGAGCAATCTTTAGATTAATATACGTTCACCACGTCGTCTTGTTACCCAAAGTATTACATAGTGTTGTATACGAAGGGGTCACTTCAGTTTTTACCCCATTAAAACTTTACTGCTGGGCCAGCATTTACCTAGTCAAAGCTCCGCTTTATACCCAATGGTGGTCACAAGATAATATGGGCAACACTTAAAGAAGGGCGGAAGGAGGGAAATTGTCGCTAAAAGTATGGAAAGTAATTGTAACCCTGCACCAAACATTTATTTTAACCCCAGAACTACCACCCATCCTCACACACCAATATACTTTTTAGTAAGCAGTTTCCCTCTATGATTTCTTTCACGATAATATGATGTTTGCTTGTGTGATAAAGTTTCTTGCGTTTTCCCAGTCACAGGGGGAAAAACATGAATATATACTAATACATATTCACAATATGTACACATCCCACTTATGACACAAAACCCCCATTACGTATACAACCCACAGTCACACTTTAAAGGTAGGCCTTTCCATGATCACCCGCTTTAAGATTTTCACATCATTTTCTTATTAAAAATGTTCACTAAATAAGCCCACATACAACTGAGGGTCGTAACCAGCGGAATTAGCGGACATGTACAAAGGAAAGGAACCGTCGAATAACACAAATTAAAATATTAAATATTATACCGTAAAACCTCTTTTTGAGCGCACTGGTGAAAATCAAGTGACATGTCTATTAGATTGTGCGTTAAATTAGAGATGGTGTTCAATTGGAGGCTGGCGCTCTATTTTTCAACCCTCCCTAGAGATTACACTCAAATAGAGGTTCAAAAATTGTCAAAGGTACCTTTTTCCCCTTAATATTTAGTTTTTATTTTCCAAAATCTCGTTTTTAAATTTGTGATCAGCGACCAGTCGAACTTCTATCGTTGTCGTATGGTATTCGTGTGTGCACCAGTCGACTTTAACCACAAACCACACGTTGCATGCATTCCAGTCTGCACTGTAATGCTGCTGCATGATTGCCTTATGAGATAATCTGTCGCGACTTGAGCATTGGCAAATGGCGATAGGCGTCTGTCCAAACATGTGAACAAAAGCACCAGTAAACATTCATTAAAATAAAAATAAATAAAAAGAGCACACACATTAAAACCAATTTACCTTGTCAGCAGCGTTGTTTAGAGACGGTAAAGTCCACGGTTTATCATCGAAAGCTAAACTCCACATACTCTTGGACCGTCCAAGATTACTGGTGGAAAGACGCTGGCTCAGTCTGGTCGACATCTTGGCAGTGTAACAAGGAGCTTTACCTATTGCTACATACACGTAACACTGTGCGCGCCTAAGAAATTCCACACGACATTAAATAAACAATTGTATGTAAACCTTTGACCATTGTCATGCGGTCTTAGCTAAATGTTTATTTTAAATAAGA
>CH002883.1:289447-311090 GCA_000149265.1 Ciona savignyi
TTAAAATGTGGGCGTGCTAATAAAAAGTATAAGCAAGCGCAAGCGGTAATACAAAACAGTCAAAGTAGGGGTTTACTCGAATTCGTTCAACCGCGTAATATACATACAAAGTCGATTGCGTGTGAACACTACATTCTCAATATAACAAGATTAACCACACCTTGATTTAACGTTCGTTATTTTAAACTCAATTTCTTTCCAATTAAACTGTACTGAAATACATAAGTTTCATATTGCTTGTAGCTAACATAGAGTAATCAGACTTATTGAAAAGCAACTCCACTGGTCTAAGAAATGTTTGCTAAGGCGATGCTCTAAGACAATGGTGTTTGAACTGTCGTATTAATGCAAACACAACCTAGTTTTACCTCAACTCGTTAAACTGCCATGCTAGAAACACAGTATAAATTCAATAAAACATTGAAGGGTACCTATTCAATACTTAAACATATGGCCATTGGAAAGATTTAAGATGACACAGAAAGGTCTGTGTTGTATTATCGGTTCGGATTATATAGCAAAAATCAATTCTGCTTCATGGCTTGCGTGTTTTTTCTGTACTTCTGTATTTCTCATTTCAGAGTGCTAAATGTAACTGCCTTATTGTAACGCCAAATTTACGTACAGTCGACGCTTCTTCGACAAGACAGGAGAAAATACAATGAAGGTGTCCCATACACTCCACACCACCTTCAATAGTAATATATAACGATCTACGTTTTGTTAAGCATTGTGTAATAATATCGCTTAAATCATAATTAATAACTAGCTGTAACTACTGGTACTTAATTATAAATACAGTAAAACACAATAGACCAGACCACGCGCTCGCCTCGCTTGAAAGGTGCCATACGTTTCGAAAACAAGGTTGCTGGTATTCAATGGAATCCACCGCGTCGACGTTCATTGTGACGTCACATACAGTTTTATTGTGACGTGTGGGAAAGGCGTATGACTTTGGATTTTGGGGATCGCCGACTACTGGCATATCGGACACCTAACCCTAATATCCTTCAAGTCATTTGTATACCGTGCTAGTAAGAGGCACTGATATTTATTCTACAATGTTTATTCCAGTATAAATATTTGACATTTAAAGTGTTTATTATAGCAAACAACTGAGAAAATAATACGAAATTAAGTCCTAATGTTTCTAGTGGATAAGACCCGAAATTTAGGACTTGAATACAGTGGGATATTTAGGATTGGGTTAAGGGGAAGGGCAGGAATGGAAAGTAAACGGAAGAATGGAAAGTCTCCTAAAGCTGACTCCCCATTGCACGGGTCGCTTTACCGCACACTTTTCTTCGAGACTTAGTGCAATTTTTGTTTTATAAACAATTAATTAATTATTTTTATTTTTTAAATTTTGTTTTTTGGGGGGCCACGTCAAATTATACAGAATTTTAATAGTCTATCCCTTTTTAGACGTTGTCGTTTTGCCGTTTTTTCCCGTTTTCCAAATTTTTACCGATAGTCCCGCTTCGTGTTTTCATAGTGGAAACAAAAAATTAACTAAACTAAACAATTAAGGTATTTTTGACATGGTAAAACTTAACGAAAACGTCACGTATACTGTATTTAAAATCACAATTAAACACAATCGGGAACTAGTGTGAGACCATCACGATATTATAATCCTAGATGAAATCTAACTGCCGATGTTTTTTTGTTAAACTGGAAAATGACATAATTCTAACTGAAGTTCAAATTACGGTGTATGTAAAGGAAATCAAGGTCATTAAACCGAATTTCGACCAACGTGGAACATTAAAACCAATGGTAAAGTAATTTTTAATGTTAAAACATCTAAAGCATTTAACCAATTATTCTTCATCTCTCCAATGCAAACTGACCTTACACGGCTGTCACTCAAAATCTTATCAGATTTTTTCAAAATTTTAAATTAAAGCTTAGATCTGCAACCTCAACTCAACACCCTACAACCATTTAAATTAATACCCCACCGTAAAACTTTTTCTGAACAAAACAGCTAGCAGATGCACAAGCAACATCTTTATTAAGCACTGCTCCGCTATTACAAAACTTCATAGCTAAACGAGAAAAACGGCGCGCAGCCTAGCACATGCTGCTTTCAACCAAACAAACATTGGGGATTCACCACGATTGTTACTCAGTAAACTGAGCGAGGGTACCACTCGTAACATACTGCCGCGCATAAAGGTCCATTAATTGGTTATACGCCATCTAAACGACCGTTCACTGGTAGCAGTTGTCACAGGATAAATGGAAAATAATTGCAACAGAATGAAAATTTGGGGATTTAAAAAAGGGGGGTCATCACAAAAAAGCGAGAAAAAAATCCCACTTTCGCTTTGCTTGGTTAATTTTGCCAATAAATTTATGCAGAACACGCAAAATTTTGAATTGGAAATTACTCCCCAAAAATAATAAAATTATTTTAATATTTCAGTGCTAACCATTTCGTTTAAATCAATAAATGATACAACAAATTTTATTTGTCGCGTTTAGCGATAAAAGAGGAAAAACGAGAAACGCTCAGGAGTACAACTACAAAATTATAAACAAAAGCGAGTACGCATGACAAAACTTGAGGAACAATAAACAACTGTAAAATGATAAAAGACAAAAAGGTTGAATTTAAGTTCCTTTTAATCTTAACCACACAACATAAATTTATTAAAACAAAACAAAGTTTGCTTTAAAACGTTGATACTGCTACATTTTTTCAACTGGTGTCCGACATTCTACTATTAAGTATATATATATGCAAATAACAAATCTGAATATTCGTATTAGACACACATGGACGATACATAAGAAATTACACATGTGAAAATTGTCTCGTTTTCTATTAAGTAACCAAGTTCATCCCTTTCGGTAAAAAATTAAACGTTTAATTAAAAATGTGGATCAACCTTCAGATTAATGGGATACGAAGTAAACATCAGATTATTACCGCAAGTCCACGCATTAAAAAGTGTGAGTTAGATTTGATAATTTCGTGCATTATTTGATTACGCGAACAGCAAATCAGGCCAAAACAGGTCGTCATCGGTGCAGCTTTCGCGTGTGGGACTTGTTGACGGTGTTTTGACGTTAGTGAAGCATGGACAACGTCACAGTGGCAGGGATACGTGACCTTTAACAGTGAGCATGCAAAAAACATCTGCAGTTAAAACTACCATGCATCGATCGTGGCAAATCAAAATGCTCAATCGAGTGTTGTATTTGGAAGGTAGTGACGAATAATTCTGGTATATCAGATCGATTCCCAAAATGAGTAAGCTTACACTAGAAAAAAAAATTAACGATGTGTTCTACATTGTGCATTGAACTCGTCTACCCGGTTTTGGCTAAACCTCAAATGACTAAATCAGGGCTAACTGATGGAGCAGTCGCCCACATATTCTGGGAAGTACTCGCTGAACGACGTAGCCACAGCTTTCGACATGTACGTCATGGTCCCATGGGGTCCGCTAGGGGCACAGTCGTAGAATTCGTTGCAAACCAATGTATTTGGATCTTTCTGTAAGATGTCGTCAGGTGCCCCGTCCGACATCTGTAATGTAGTGGAACGAACAATAAGGATTAGGTTAGGAAAACGCAACAAATCGCTATGGCAATTAACCGCAAGTTACACACTATTACCATCAACTGTTCAACACAAAGTATGTTACGACTTAGCACACTTGCTTCTTGCTTGTTACCCATAGGTTAGGGCTGAGAGGAGTGGTAGGGTTGAGATTAGTTAGGTTAATGTTCCGGACAAGAATATCAGAAGGCTTAGTGTTGGGGTTGAGAATAGTAGTGGGGATGGGGCTGGAGTCATGATTAGCAGAGTTGAGGGTGGGGTAAGAATAAAGGCTGTTATTGCATTCAGTCTTGTTGTTTAGATATCAGTTTACTTGATCATTTACCTCATCTTGGTAAAACATGTCGCTTGCCTTCACCAGCACTCGATCCACGTTGATGTTATCAGAAAGAAACCTCACACGAGGCGTCTCGGCCAGCAGAGCGAGCACCACCAGCACTTCAACCACTAGCTGGCGGTATTCAGGCTGAGGAATATGGTTCAGCACATTTTCAACCAAAAGAGCAAATTTGATTTCCCCCGGTGTCATCTGTTTAGATGGTACATGTTATTAATTTAATAGTGTTCAACTACGTGGTAAAGTCGACTGTGAACAAAAGTGTTTAAAATAATGCTTGTACCTTCCATACATAGGTTTATATACAAAGTTGGTTCTCAATCGACCATACAACATACCTCCTTTGTAACATATCCAGGAATATGATGTTCCCCGATAACAAGTCCATAGCACTTCTCCAACAATCTCCAGATCTTGGTGTAGAAGTTATGCGGAACCCTGTTTAATGCTCCATCGATTCTGCGACGTCGTGTCCATTGTCCACGCTTATGCCCAGTAAACTGAAGAAAAATTATCGCGGACTAATTATAGTGAAGGAATGGCAGACTTAAAAGAAAGAGATTTATTTGTTAAATTTAGTAACACTAAATGCATGAACAAAGAATCATCACATACACAAACAGCATCGATAATTTTGAAATATAACAAACCTGCTAGCTCGGTTAGAGCACGACTACAATTGTTTCTTAGACAAATAAATGTTTAGAGATTTTTACATTTTGTGGGTTATTTATTCACACAGAAACTAATTATAGAAATTAAAAGCTTGCTGGGGTTCATCTTTTTTTATAGCTATTCATCTTTTTTTCCAGAGAGCTATATTTTTATAGGATTTCAAAACAAGACATGGCTCTTTTTTGCAGCACTGGACGTGGATATTAAGCCTTATAACCTAATTCAACAAACATTTGATTCAAACACATTTAAGATTCAAAACGAACTATTTGAAATACCTGCATGTAAGTACTGGGAGAGGATAATCCTGGCACCGATCTTACACTGGTGGGTGTGCTGGTGACATCTTGTGTGTCGAACGAGTGTTGTGTTTGGGTCCATGCCGGTGGGGAGATTAACCCTGATAAGTCTTTTCTCTGCATATAATAGGCTTGTTTACTTTGAAGGTTGTTGCAAAAGACTGTAAAATGTTTTGTTAGTAGTGGACACAATTGCAGTCACTCCAGGCAATAGGAAATCATGATGTGTATGAAGTGAATCATTTAAATCATAGTTGAAATAGGTTAATGGAAATTGTAACACTATAAAGGACAATAACATCATAAATTGCATTTAAACATCATGAGAAATTTTATTAACGTTATGAAAATGTGAATCAAGTAAAATAATTTAAAACTTTCCCTTATTAGTGCAGAGTTAGAAGAACTAGTAGTTTCTGAAATAACTTTATTTTCCACATGAATCGTGTGGTTTCCAAGGTTTTAATTGTACTCCAGAATATATTCCTAAGAGTGCAATGTTATCTTTTCAAATTGCATTTTACAGCATGTTGCGCACATTGACATTATTGACTTGAAACAATACACAATACAGAATTATTTCAAGTTATAATCAAGCTGTAGACCAAAATAAATCTGTTTTGAGCCATCTAAAAAGTTAGTGTATAACAGAAATTGAGCAAGACACAAGCACACAAACTGTGGAGGGAAAATGAAGAAATGTACGTAGTATGGCTTCTAACAGCAGTGTGGTAATGTGCGATGACACACTCTACTTACTCTACACGATGCAACAGGTTTTCCAGAAACAGCCTTTTTTTAACCAAAATATATTTTTGAAATGTTGATGGAAATAACATTTTTTTATCACCACTTTACAGACACAATCACAAGAAAAAAATAGTAAAAACAAATAAACAAATTTACAGACACAAACAAAAAGCAAATTAATCAAATTTAAGTTTATCCAAAATTTAGGAGTATCAAAAGACCTATTTTGGTGAACCTGACCTTTAAATTCTTCTTGATGGAAATAAAATTTGATTTATCCGCCTTAGATGAACGGCTGTATTGAAAAGATATTTCATGGCTGAGTGCAGTGGCTGATGTTGATTTGGTGCGAACTGTGAAGAGGTTATTATACCGGTCATTGAACTTGCCATGTCAGACTAAATTATGTGTCGTTTTAACATATACAGCGCCCACACTTAGTGGAATCTAATGGTTGTTTATAATTGTAGTGATAACAAATACTAAAATCATCCTGTATTTGCTCCACTGTACAAGAAACCTGACTATAAGCATACATGTGTAAGTTACAATTTCTGTTGGTTTACTTACAATGATCATAACAGCTACACAATACCGAAAGTTTTACATTTTAACTTTGTCACCAACTATTTCACATGCATGAGGTAACAAGAAAACAAAAGCAAGTGGGAAACTAGGGTTTGCAATGTACATCTTACCACTTTTGATGACACCGAACTCCTTCCCACTTAACACATTCAAAATAAGTTGCTTCATCTCAAATGGACTGAGATTCATGAGGTGTGTGGAAGCCTCTTCCCCGGAGCAAGCGAGATGTCGAGCGAGTTCACTCGCCATCACCTGGGTGAAGACATTGTTCGTTGGAAGAATTTCCGACATGACTCAAAGTTGAAAAAAGGGATATAGCCTACGGTAGTATGGTACATACATCTAATAGTTTATACTAAACGGCCCTGAACCTAATTAGTAACCCACCCTAACAACGGCATAATTGTTAATATTATTAAAATGCGATTTTTTACAAATCACTATAAATTTTTATAGGTACTGAATATGCTATGGTCTAGTGTTATTCGAAGAGGAATGGTATGCGGTTTCCCTAAACAAGCGATAATAGCAGAGTATGGTAGGAACATGGTCAGCTTTATCTTAGAATATTATTTTTATTTGAAATACTTTAATCATGAAGTATATAAAAAGGTATTTTCAAACATTTGATATCACTGCTTTTGCCAACTCTCACTATTTGATGTTGGTTTATTTAAGCAATGGGATGATTAGAAAAAATAGAACAGGTTACCCATGTTGGTGGAACAGCCAAGCTGGATAAAACACAAAAAATCATAAGATGCACAGTTGGGTGATCGAAGCCAATGCTGTGTGTAATAAATATGGAAAAGCTTGCACTGATTTAAAGAAAACCTGCAATATGTCGGCCCACCTGGATAATAAGTCCAACACGTAGTCTTAGGAGGTCGGTGAATAAAGCAGGAGAAGCTCGGATGAACATCGCAAGGTACATGATTATCTCCTACAGTAGTGAGGGGTGGGTGCATTAGGAAATAATGTTTAATCAGCCATTTAGTAATGACTTAATCATGTTAATTATTTCCCAAACTAAATTATTTCGCAAAAAGAATAGAATCTAGTAATCACAAGTTCAGGTTTTATACATTGACGTCTCCATAAAATTGGACTTTGCACGCTTCTTGTTTTTGATTACCAATGTCATATGAGATGATAAACAATATTAAGATGGGGACATAGTATTGAAGTTGAGCCGGGGATTTTTACTTAAATGTACGAGGCGATTTTGTTGTCTATTCATACTAATTAAAATTATTTTGGTTTATTTACCTGTGTAAGTACGGCCATGTCAGTGTCATCACCAAATGATTCGGCTATCACATTGTGTAACTCATCAGCTGGCATCGGCCTGAATGGGAACATAATTAATATTCACACCCTTTATAACACATGATTTGTTTAGGGCCATTGAAGATTTATTTTAAATTCATTTCAGGTTAAAAATATTCAGTTAATATCATATTGTTCACACCGTGTTATTGTGAATTCTTTTGGTTCCTGGGGCAGGCCCACAGTGACTTGTTTTTGTCGGATCAGTAGATCTGTGATGGATTGGGAAAGTCCACTGACTCTCTTTTGAAGCAAGCCTGTCATCTGAATTGATTCAATGGTTTGTTATATAGTCATGAAATGCAATTGTTTTTGGGTGAATCCTGGATGTTAGCGAAATCTAGTTTAAAAAAGATGATTCAAGCCTGATTTAGTCCACAGTTAGCACTTAAAGATAGTGATAAAACAATAAAAAATCTTATTTTTTTAAAACACACAAATTAGAACTAAGATTCAATTAAAACTACCACCACACCCACACACCTGTCGAACCACCATCCAATTCCCCTGCTGACCAGCTTTATCATACAATTCCTCGATTAAATCGACCACAGTGACTCCTGGTTCCCCATCGATCTCTGTATCCCAATCAGGTCCTCTGTCGATGGTAAAATTTCATTCCGGGAAAAACTGTAGCCTTGTAGTTTTACCAGTTTGTCACAGCAAAGTAATCAATTTATTTTGTTAAACTATTTTGTTCTTATTAAATTTCCTATACTCCTATTTAAGTGTATTTTAATTTACAGGAGTCAGATTGCAAAGTTAAAAATACTGCAGAGGGGACATTAGGAGAAATACGAAAACATCAACGCAAACTAACTTGTGCATATACAGGTAATTCAAGATGTCCGCCTGTTCCCATAGAAACATGCTTTCGTGCAATCGATGAACCAGAACATTGGCATTTAACTGCTTAGAGGACACGTCTTCTTTGATTCTGAAATTTAAAAGGAATTAACATAATTAACCTAAAGGTTAAATTAAATTAAGGTTCTGGTTCTCGGTTTAAAACCTATCACTGATTAAAACTTTGTCAATTGTGTACAGCTACTTGTGAAAATAACGATGTACCAAATTTATCCAGCGTCCAAGTGGCGTATTAAGGGTGTTAAAACAAAATTTAAATTAATTTAACCTTGTGCTTTAGAAATTGGTATGTGCAAAGCACGTATTACTAAACAGAGATACCCAAATCAGCTACATCAAAGGACAATAATTAATCCTATTTGGTAATAGACGTAAATTTGACAACTACATGAACTATGTACTGAGGGGGCAGTCATAACCCTGTTTTAAAACCTTGCCACAAAAAAATTAATATTTTCGTAATTAAAATATCAGATAAAGGTTTTAATTCATGTATTGGTTTGGGTGACAGTAAGTTTAGATAACATTGGTTTACTGAGGGAAGTCTAATCTAGAATAAATATTCCAATTTGTACGAGACAGAAAATTGCTTAAAACAAATTGATTATCTTTATGCAAAGTTAGTAAAACTGACAAATTTTAACGGAGTTTTAAGATTTTATGTCCTTGACAATTGTTATAATTCATTTAGTTAACATAAAGGTTACCCTTGGTGTTTGGATTTCTTGAGCAAATTTTCATTGAATGTGGCAATGCCTGAAACGAGATAAATATATAAGTGAACCTTTGATGTTCACTCAGCGACAATGAATTGCTGGACATTTGGCTGGATGTAGCACAATATTCACCAAAACTGATAGAGCCTAAAATTAATAGGTTGTAATTTTACACACAAAAAATGTTTAAACATGCCCATGTACAGTTTGATATAAACAAAGATATTGATTAGATGTGTTATAAAAGAAATGAGGTTAGTTAAGAATTTACATAAAAGGACAATAAACCTTCCCTGTCATAACAGGATTGAGTTACACAAAAAACTTTTAACGAAGCATAAATCAAAAAAATCTTTAAATACACCATAATAAACATGCAACATCATCTCTGTTAATTCCTTAATAATCAGTCAAAAAATTGCAGAACTGTGATAAGAGCAGAACATCCCATGCCACATGCAACACACACTCATCATGCACATGTCATGCAGTTGGTTAAAATTGCAAGCTATTAGTATTAGTATGGCAGTTGGACAAACGCCAAAGACAACTGCGATTTTACTGAAAATCCTAAGAAGGTGATTTGATTACATGGTTTATTAAAAGGAAAATAAATTACTGTGTTTGGTTACATAGAAGAAAAGGGTCTAAGATGAAATTACTATATTTTTATTAGTTTCTCTCAATTCCTGTTGGAAACCACACTTACCGAGGCCTACAAATGAACCTACAAATGAACCTGGAAACACAAGGAAATGAAATGCTTTGAACTCAAATGCAGTCTTTGCAAGATAGCTTACCTTACCTTCATCGTCTGCTAAATTAACACAGATCATTTTTAAAGCTTACATATTATAAAGAGCTTAATTAATAAACTGGCAGGCAAATTAGTTGTAATCTTTATAATTTGCCAAAAAAGCAATAACAATTCTCTTTGTATATTTTAAGGAAAGCATTGTTTGCTGGCTTTGGGCTTACTGCTTTAAAACATTTAAAACAGTTTGTTGAAACTTGACAACCAATGACATCAGCCGCTTAACCAGTTGTTTCAAGACAGGTGGCAGGCAGTGTATGCAACAAAAAGTATCTTAAAAGGGCATTAAAACTTGATAAATACCTATGTAGGACGTAAACGGATTAAAAATGATGTTATCTAATAGATCAGTCAATTTTGGACGGTAGTTATTGGTTGGAGTTTATGTTTACAAGGAAATTGTCTTAGCCTACTAAAATCTACTACTAATTGGCACATAATTGTTCTTTAAAAATCAGAATTTAGTGATCAAAATGCCTTTGTTCATGCAATTAAAAAAGAAATAATTTTCTACTCAGTGTGGCTTGTTAATTCAAAATTATTCATATTTTAGTGTGAACCATGGATATAAAAATATTTTCACACCAAAAAACACACACATTATTATAAAACTCCAGGCATTTTAGGTAACCCCGTATTCAAAATAGCATTCCCATGCTCATAAAAGCATATTTTGTTAATAGGTTTTTATTTTATGTCAAATTTATTAAAAGCCTTAAAGCAAGGAAACATGGTAAAAAAGGGGGGCATGATCAGTTTACAATTTGAAATACAAAGCTTAGTTCCGAAAATGATAGAATATGTATCTAATCACTAGAGGAATCACCGAATATTGAAGAGGTCATTACACGTCTGAAGTTGATAACTTAACATGGTATTGGTCTAGACCTTGTGTCCAGAGTTAACAATATCACAAACAACCTGAAACATACCAGTACACCCTTGCAAAGCTTTCAGGTGCAGGTTTATATAAACTTAGATCCAGACTTTAAAGACCTTTCTAGGTTTTGTTTTTTTGAATCATTTATATATCATACAGAATATTGGGACAAAGCACACGACAGCAACGCACTTGTCAGGTCGGTGGAAATCCTCCTCTGCCTTTGCTTGCCGATGAGTTTTGCCTCCCAGATCTGCCGCTGGTGCTCTTCCGGACTGAGATACAAGCTCTGGCTCCGGTCGGAAGAGCGGAGTGAGGATTTGACGTCGGTTTGTGATCCGAGTCGGTAAAATCTCCGAGGAGCTCGTGTGAGGAGGAACTCCATCAGGTCACTCGCTTGTGCATCTGATGGTGGGTTCAGGTTGATGGTGCGTTAATTTAAGCCATTTTAAATAATATTCGTTTAAACATTTTTGGCAGCTTTTAAAAACAATATATTGTTTAACCCCAAGAGAACTTACATTGAATGCAGAATTTATTTCAACGTTGGGTGGTTAAGCTTGACTCTTATTTACAGGTTTAGTACCAAAATGACTATGTTTAGAAATATAGACAAGTTCTTCATTCAATCTCAAAATTTACCACCCATCTGTATGGTAATGTGTTTTGAAAACAAACTTAAAAGGCATTGTTTCGATTCAGTAAGTTCAAATGGAAAGATTTAGTTACCAGGCATACCCAGTATAGCAATAGGTATTTTAAACCTCTGGAAATACCTAGGTTATGCAGAAACAAGAGTATTCAATTCACTACTTCATAAGAAAAAAACTTTAAAATATTTAAAAATGAAAGCCTGTTGTAATGCCCCAAGGGTGAAACATTGCATAATCAATAATCATCATTGTAAAATATACATGTTGGTTGGTTAGGCTATAATTGTGTGATTTCAGTTTAAACAATGTTAAAGATCTATTAAGTTTACATTATTGGAATTAAAAAGGTAATAAAGATGAAGTTTGCACCTCTGACACCCACAACTTTACATAATCCTATCACTACGAACTTCTAAATCACCTTCAGTTTCCAGAAAGGTGAGTCTTGTTTTACAGGAAGTGCTGAGAAAACTTTTCAGCGAACCAAGATGAACTCTGAATAACAAACAGTTATTCAGAAAACTATATGCTCTGCTTTAAAAAGCTCTAAAGATGTTTTGGGTGCAAAATAGTACTTATAAATAATAATTATGGATTAACAAAATTTTAGATATTTTACATCAAATACTAAAAAAAGTTGTTTATACTTCCGGAATAGAACTTACCTGACACCATACAAATAGCCAGTTTGTACTTTTCGCAGAGTGGCAATGAGATTCGGTTTGAAATTTTCACCATTTTCAGCTGGTAATACAAATTTGCTTTAGTTTATTTATTAGAAATATAACTATAAATTTTATTTAATACACTTGGCTAAAGTGGTTGAAAAAGGAATATAAACCACATAATAAATATTCCCCTGTACGGATATAAACCACAGTAACACAGTGCACAAGTAACACAGTGCACATTAGGTGATTCCCAGCAGTATAGTTATATAAAGACAACCATTAGCAACAATGTCAGTCGAGCAAACACAAGGTTAATGGCCCACCTAGCATTCCACTGTGTATAGGCACCGTTATAATTGGTCTGCCAGGCATGTTCCAGTATGTGGAGAGGTATTGAAGCTCTGTCAACATGGTGTCAATCAACATGTCAGTGTCAAGTGACATGTAGAAGTCACGCTGGTCGAGAAACTGTATATGAAGCAATGGAATAACAAATAAAAATAATGACCTTATTTATAACTATAATAAAGAAATAATATTATGAATAAAATTAAATATTTATCATTTTTTAATTATACAATAGAATTATACTAAAAGCACTCATGAAAGAAATTATAGATTTCCTAGAAACAAATTTTTTTTACTCGTACAAAAATTCACAACATGTTTATAAACTCACTCTTTGCTATTCTAATGTTAAGCAGATTATCTTTGCTATTCTAATGTTAAGCAGATTATCTTCGCTATTCTAATGTTTAGCAGATTATTAAAACTTTGGAACTGAACACATTACATGTAACAAAGAAAATGCAAAGTTTAAACACTGCACAAACTAATCTTTGAAGGACATTTTTATTAAATTTTTGTCCCATAGATGTTACCGAAAAATAGTGCTTTCTGCATAAATACTAAACAACAACTTAGCAACGCACGTTCGGTGTGAAAGCAAATGTTTTCCCGTTGATGATGTATAGTTTACTGGTGCCAAGTACACCAATCTGATTTTTTGGACGACCGGTTAATTTCAGCTTTTTATTCTTTCCAAGCATGGAATACACAGTGGTCAGAACCCTTGCTGGCTGAACCCTATGATAGTATGAATCTTATTTAGAAGGGTACAAGAAGCATGGAACTAAAAAACATTTGGTTTGTCAATAAAACAGCTGAGAAAATATTAATATGGTGTGATTGTGACCAGGGTCATTATGAGTTGATAATGAAAATTACAATTTAAAATGTTTCTATTAAACACATATAACTTTAGGGGATAAATTTATTAAACATGCATATCTACTTACATAATAGGATCTGCCTCATCCATGGTCTCAACATGTATTCCAAGTTTTTCTTTTAACATACCTTGAAATGACTTCTCTTCGGCAACTATGGCAACTAAGTAATGAAAGCCCATGAAAAACATACTTTCATTGACTAACTAAAGCCTAAGACATAAAAATAATAGCTTTGTTAATCTTAGCAAAGCGAAAACTGCCACTGTTTCGATCACAGGATTAGTTTTTATAAGATTTAATGGATGTTACAAATCCCAACTTGATTGGCGGAATTTAAAGATTATTAATGCAGTAAGGAAATGATTATATAACTAGGCTATCAGATGTAGAAAATATAACGTAATATAAGAGAATCTTAAGATTAAATTAGGTTTAATGTACACAGAATTATTAACCAGAAACGAAGATACAAGAAAATCCATGTGATACATAATAGTTTGTGTGTCAAAAAAAACTGGAATTTAAGCCAATAACTCTTGATTGGGCTCTATGCACAAATGACGTTGTAAGATACAGTTTATATATATACCTTGGACCACTACATCAGGTTTAGGTGCTGTGGCAAATCGTCGATTAAGCGGGTCAATCTCTCCCGGTGCTAGGAATCCATCCCATAACAATTGACCCAGCAAATAAAGGGAATGACCCCAAAGGTGGGGGAGTTTGCCTAGAGGCACCCGGTCCTGACTTTTAGGGGTTGCTTTTTCTAACTCAACCTATAAAAATAATTTAAAGGTTAATAAGCAAACCTGTTTTGTCATAGGTGCTATTATGACTTATAATTATGCCTAATAAAGTGATTTTTTTAATATATCTGCAAAGGAACAATACCAGTGTGTGTGTATGTCTGAAATAAGCAAATAACACACACAAAAGCTTAAAATATGTAGACCATCAATACCCTGCATTAAAAATAAATGTAACTTTGTGAATTAAAATGTGAATTTATATATGTCATTTATTTATAAATAAAGTGACTTTTGTTTTTGACATCACCTAGAAATGAATATAAAACCAATATACCTTATCTGCAGGTACAGCATAGAGCTCGGGAACACATCGGACTCCATCCACAAGGACTAGTAATTCACCCATGGCCTCCCGATATTCTATAACTTGCTGCTTATTGTTATTGAATATTCCGTCCAAAAACAGGTAGCTCCAGAACAATGGCCATTCACATTCGATGTTTTCAAACACCTGGAAGCCAATGTTTGCAAACAGCATTAAAAAAACATATTTTAAAACAGGGAAAAGCGAAGTTAACTAATTACACAAAACATCTACTGTTCATTACAAAGGTAAACAACCATTTATATACTTTGTCCTATTTTCCCAGTATTTTTTTACTGGTGTCAAACCACGTATATGGATTTGCATATAACATAAAATTGATACCTTGAGTTTGGGATTAAAAAAAAGATTACAGCTTTATTTGCTTAAAAGGAGTGGTATTTATTTATTTAAGTACAGAGAAATAATGAAAATTACTCAAAAATGTTAAATCATCGATACTTGTGAATAATAGTTAGATCCAGTTTTAAATTAAAGTTTTGGCATTCTGGTGATTGGAACAAAAAACGGTGAAATATGTATTTTAACATCAAAATACCTTTGGTTAAACAAAAATATCAAAAATTAGACCAAATAGGCAGATGAAAACCAAATGAGTCGGTATAGTTCCTCTTTAAAGCAAAATTTTACCTTTAACTCCGCAAGTTCATAATGCAGTCTTGATGAATCTTCCAATGCAGTTTTGTATCCATCCCGTAAAAACCTGGCACAGCCATATCTTCCCTGTGGAATGAAATGTTTTTAATAAACCATAATGTATTAAATATTTCTAAATCGTCGCAACGCTGTTTGAAGAGCTTTTTGCCCCATTTTTTCCTGAAACTTAACAAGTATATGGAAATGGAGGAATTTTTAATAAACCACAAATTATATTAAGCATTGGTAACAATCGCCAGTACAAATGCCACAACGTTCTTGGCGTAGTTGCGACTGCATTAACAACAACACTCAATCGAAAAATCGGTGCCCTCAGGATTTTCAAGGCCAACTTAGTGGGTTTAGTAGACACTTAGACAGTGCCATGATTTATGCCTGATCTGCATGGAAACAATTCACTGCAGACCATGCATAATCCATTACCTGCAATTTGTCGACTATTTCCTCTCTAGTGAGCTTCACCATCTGGTCATCATTGACGGCAAATGCTGGATATCCGATCACACTTAGTAACCCAGCATCGACTTCCTGGAAAGTTAATGCATAGCCTGCATGGTGTTGTTATATAACAGATCATTTAAAGCATATAATCCCCTAACAAAATTGAATAAACATTTCCTTGAAGTGATTTTCTATATTGTTCACAAGACTCTAATTTAAATCTCATAAAAAATGTAGTGCTTAAAGTGTACAACAAAAAGAACACATTCTATTTCAATAACTGTGTATTATAATGCTATAGGCTAAGGAAAACGAGGTCAGCACAAATCTTGAGACAGAACTAAAAGGCAAAAAGGGAAACATATATTAAAATGGGGGTAAGTGGGTTGGAGTAAAGGTTAAGACTGGTATTGAGGTTTCTCGGACAGCCCGGATAAGACTGTTTTCTTCATTTAATGTTCCACCTCTCGTAAAAGTTTACCTTTGAATTGGATTCTCTCGGTAGCAAACTTTGTAGGATAGCTTGGCATAGAGCTTTCTCATCAGGTGTTACATGAATTACAGACTGGGGACCGCCCCCTGCACCAAATAAATTGATCTCATCTATCGCCTCTAATGCAGCCTGAATGTACAAAATACAGCTGGATCACAAATATATTTTATGAACAAAATCATTATTTGTTTAACAGCTCAACTTTCAACTTTTTTAGTAATTATTACCCCATTACCATTACAAGTTTAACAAAATATGCTTAAATTGTGTGTCAATGGAATAATAACTGCATGTTTTTTTATGGTAAATCTCCCTTGCATAGCAAACTACATCACACAGCGAGTAATAATAAGAATTCGAATCATATATCATAAACTAAACATGATATCATAACAACATGCATACCAGTACATGTTGTAATGTATTTTCACATTCCTGTTAAAATAACAAGTTTACACTATGATTTTACCTTGCACATTCCAACAGAACTTGCATTTAATTCTGGCACACCGTGATTGGTTTTATCCCCCCTCTCCCAGATCCCATAATCGGGAGTTCTGAACGCACACGAAATATAGAAAACAAGGTTCTGGACAAAATCAACTTCATCCAGTGTGTATATGATTTCAAAACCTGAATTTTGGCATATGATTTTTAAGGTTTTTCCTTTAAAAAAGATGCATATAGCTCTTTTGAAATCTGATAAATAAGCAGTTGGCACGGATTCCTGGTATAAATTTGCAATATCAAGTTATGGTTTTTTAAATATAATAAAGTCAGTCTAAGAATATGGTATTTTCAAGTTGTAATTATGGCTAATATCTGAATTGAGCAAACTGAATGAGAAAAATGTATGTTTATTACCATTTAAACATGGGGATTTGTTAGTGGGACAGCACACGACCACACTCGGGTAAGTGAAGCTGTGTGCCTTGTATACAAAGTAACTTTTCTTGCAACTGTTTATTTAATAATTGACTAGCAATTTTTTACTTCCAACTGTTTGTATACTTAAACAATTGTTTTAGTTGCAAATTCACCTGAGGCTGTCATCTGGGCCAGCATTAAAACATACAAGCCAGTAGCGTCAAGCTGGAGATGTCCCCATTCCTGGTCCCCCACTACAGTTCCGCAAGTCTTCCTGTTGTATTTTGCATGCAGGCAGTCATTGGGAGATAAACTGGTCTGGTAACAAGGGAAAATCAGTTATAACTAGTCGATATAGACTGCGTTAATTATATATGCAAAGTAAGGGATACCAGGAATAAAAACTTGAATTTTGCTTTTTTTGCACCCAAGGTACTCCTAATCTCCATTAATTAACTTAAATATAATGATTTAAAATAAAAACCAAACAAATAACCATATGAACATGCATGCTTACCAAGATGAACTTTTATGGATGACCCACCTTAAATAGTTCCAGCTTCTCCACCTGGCGCATCATACATTGTAGCAGGGATCTCATGCATTTTACAACACTCTGCAATAAAACAAGCGATTACAAATAATTTGTTGATGCAACAATTTAGGCAAGTTTGCAGAAGTGATATGTTTTCATGGTATTACCTATTAGACTTGTTACAATTCGTTTAAACAATAAAACCTTACCTATAGATATGGTACATCATCATAGGAGTTTAACAGCCATGCAAGCTATATATCTAAGCGACTAAGCATTCACTTGCCATAACACATATTTTATGCCCTTTCAATATAGGCCTACACATGTAGCAATAATAACATATACAGCAACCTGTTCAAGCTCATAAGATTTTGATTTATCCTCGTCCAGATCAGCATGCTTCCTATAAGCAAGTGCTAAGCCCCACACTGCTTGTAGGGAGTATAGATTATCACGAACCCATGCATGTGGGGCATGCTTGCTAGCGGAGAACAATCCAGTAACTGGGTCCTAAGAAGTATGGTTCAATTGAAATATGGTTTGAAATGTATATCTTATATGGTCAATATCTTAATAGACAGTAAACATATAATTCAAAATGTTTCAGAAGGTGAGCCTTCACACATGATTTAACAGTTCTCAATGAGTTAGTTTATCATAAAAGCACTATTCAACACTCACCTGAAATTTGAGAATACTTTTCTGAATTATCCGGGCATAATTATCCAACTTAACACCAGAGTTGCTGCGACTTCTCATGATTTATTTAAGGTTTTAACATTGTGCTAGTTACCCAAACTAACCTACGCAACAAAGATTTCTGAAAGAACACAAAAAATTGAATGAACAGAAAACATAGTATTATGTGTGATTTTTAATGCAGCTATCTAATAAACCACAGGCAAAACTACCATCTTAAACACAAAACATTAAATGATTTATATAGATATAATATTGAAGCGCCTGTCATGATGATGCTTCTCTTAATGCGTTTTCCAGTGTTGGGTACACAAATTTATAACCACTAGCTTGTGTTAACTTTGGATATACATTCTGACCTTGCAATAACATAATACCCCTTTCTGGGCCATATAACATGTTAACAGCAAAACTTGGCATTGGCAGAATAGCAGGTCGCCTTAACACAGAACCTAAATATTTGCTAAATTCTCGGTTCGTTTTCGCATCTGGCGCTACTCCATTCAAAACACCATTAACAGAATTATTTTGTATGGCATGCATAAATATGCCAACAATATCGTCAATATGTATCCATGGAAACCACTGACTACCATCACCAATTGGACCACCAAGACCAAGTTTAAAAGCAATCAGCATTTGAGGAAGAGCACCGCCACTTTTGCACAGAACAACACCTAGAAACATTAGGGTTTTAAAAGACGGAATAACCCCAATGGAACAAAATGTAATACTTAAACATATATGAAATTAAATACAAAGCCAGTATATAAATAAATTAATAGCTAACTCTACCCACAATAAAGTTTCCCCAAGTTTTTGTTTTTTTAATTAAGCATAAATAAAATCATCAACAAGTTAAAACACATTGATTGGCCAATTATTACTTTACATTTATTTGACCGAACAGTGAAGTCATAACAAACCTGATCTGACAACAACATGGCGAATATTTTTATTTTCTATCTTTCCAGCATTCTCCCAGGCATGTGTAAGATCACTCCATAGATCATTGGATCCTGGCTTTGAATCCTCATTGTATACTAGTGTTGAAGAGGGAGGGTAGAATCCAACACCGGAAATTGATCCCCATAGTTTGGGAGGAGATTCAGAGCGGAGGACGGCATTTTTTAAAGTGTTTGTTGTGGAAATTCGGCTCTCCCATACTTCTTTCTTGAAGCTTGCAGACCACCTTATATACAAAAAATAGCCTAAAAACAGTACCTGACATACATTATTATACCAGTAACAATTTTAAAACAATTAGCCAGAATATCAATTATAATTCATCATTAAATGGCCACATACTTTTGTTTGACCTAGGTCATTACTGGATTAAAACACATACAGGTATATTAGTCTTAAAAGTATTTGTATTTTTATACTGTTTTACTTGCTAATAGTAATTTAAGGAGGATCTGTAAATATTAGTTTCCAGACCGACATAAAAAACTACCTTTTGAACACATTAAGCACAGGCTCCCCAGCAAGGTTTATAACAATTTCTGTATTTTTTGGAAGTCCTTCTTGTTCGATGTATTTCTGTGAACAGGACACAATGGTATTCATATCGTTATTAATCCAGTGGGTTCAGGGGACCGCTGTGTTAGTGCATTGTCCAGAGACACAAAAAAGCAAAACCGACTTTTCATCTGCTGGTTTTAAACCAAAAACTGTCTGGGTGACAATTGTAACTAACAAAAAACTCAGTACCGGTAACATATAAAATATTCTTTATAACCAGTTATATTATTTTATTGTTACAAAACATTTAGCTCTTTTTATTTTTTTAATACTTTTTTAATACAGTATACTGTTTAAAAACATTGTTTTTATTCTTTATTGATACTGTATTGCTATTAATTTTGTAACAGTAGTCTACTAGATAAGTATCTTGCTAATTAAACATATTAATGTTAAATCATAATCACCCAAGTTATTGTACTTTTTCCAGGATTTCTTGACACAGCCACAGTTTTGTATCCATTCCTTTCCAATGATTTACAAAGAGCCTGACCAATAAACCCAGTGCCACCTCCTAATAAACACGAAACTTTAGGGGCAATGGGCAAGCTAGATGTTTTCAAAGCTTTAATATTTGAAAATGTATACCCGTCTGCAGGTATATTGGAATATGAGTAAAGCAAAATCCCTTACCGATTACAGCAACTTTTGAAGACATCTTTGTGTATTTGCTATTTGATTTTAACGCAATTACAATTTAATTACAAATCGCATTACTGGTACATAGCTGTAAATAAATAAATACTACTTTATCAAGCGGTAGACAGCTACCTCTATCGACTTTTATTCGTACTGTCGAAAGGTGATAAACATGGTATTGAACATGACGTCACGCTAAATGCGCAATATAATGATTGACAGAAACGTGTGATGAATTGCCGACTTGGTTCTCGATCATTTCAACGTTAAAAGCAGATTGCAGCATCGGCACACTTTAGCCGCCTTTCCAATTAATATTGATACATTTTTGTTTAGGTTGTCCAAAAATTAAATTCACGGCTGCCCGTGAGCCATGTTATTATAATAATTTGTGTCGCGGCCGCGTCCGCTTTATTTATTAAATTATAACCTTTTTTAATGACGTGTTTTAAAGTTTTAACGACTGTTCGTTTTTGCCGTTTTTTCTGTTCCTGTGTCCTGATTTTATTCGTTTGCCATTTTTTATGAATTTATAAACTAAACTAACTTGCACTATGTAAAGATTTTGCAACAACTAGCTTCCGTCCAATTTTGATCCTACAACCTGTTCAGCTGAAAGACCGGCCCGTTAGTCTAACGGTTAAGTACGTCGCCTTTCAATCGATAGGTTGTGGGTGCGAAACTGATCGCTAGCTAGTCGGTTGTGTCCTTGGGCAAGGCACTTTACGGACATTGCCTGAACCCAGCGGATTAATGGATTCTACTAAATTAAAGGAATGTGCCTATCATATACAACACACTGCAATAGCTCCGGTAACCCGACGATGGGCGCGAGGTGATCTGACTATTGCCCGTGTGATAACCCCCTTGGTTTTCCCATTCACGGGGATAAAGATGAATATCCTATCCAATCATTTCCTCTAAAACAGACTATAATCCAAAAAAACACTTCCTTTATAATCCTTCCCACACATTGCGCCATACAAGCGCTTGTGTAGAAACTCTTTGTATTAAATGATTATCAGAAACGCGTTCTGAAATGCAGACCTAAGCATTGCCTGCTTGTTGTTGATATCTCCAAGCATGTATTACGAACCAGTTGAATCGTAGGCATTATATTGTATCAGCTTACAATATGACAATAAAGGAACTTCTGTATGGAGTCGGATTGCTAGCTATTTTAGTCTTGGCTGAGGTCTGTTGGTTGGGGAACCTCATGCCAGATTTAGTGCAAGCACCAGGAGCAAATACAAGCCTGACCCT
>CH002883.1:320616-344870 GCA_000149265.1 Ciona savignyi
GGGCAGGCCACTATTTTGTGAGGGCAGGCCACTATTTTGTTGAGGGCAGGCCACTATTTTGTTAAGGACAGGCCACTATTTTGTTGAGGGCAGGCCACTATTTTGTTGAGGGCAGGCCACTATTTTGTTGAGGGCAGGCCACTATTTTGTTGAGGGCAGGCCACTATTTTGTTGAGGGCAGGCCACTATTTTGTTGAGGGCAGGCCACTATTTTGTTGAGGGCAGGCCACTATTTTGTTGAGGGCAGGCCACTATTTTGTTGAGGGCAGGCCACTATTTTGTTGAGGGCAGGCCACTATTTTGTTGAGGGCAGGCCACTATTTTGTTGAGGGCAGGCCACTATTTTGTTGAGGGCAGGCCACTATTTTGTTGAGGGCAGGCCACTATTTTGTTGAGGGCAGGCCACTATTTTGTTGAGGGCAGGCCACTATTTTGTTGAGGGCAGGCCACTATTTTGTTGAGGGCAGGCCACTATTTTGTTGAGGGCAGGCCACTATTTTGGTGAGGGCAGGCCACTATTTTGTTGAGGGCAGGCCACTATTTTGTTGAGGGCAGGCCACTATTTTTTTAAAGGCAGGCCACTATTTTTTTGTAGGCAGGCCACTCTTGTTTTAAAGGCAGGCCACTCTTTTTTTGTAGGCAGGCCACTCTTTTTTCAAAGGCAGGCCACTCTTTTTTCAAAGGCAGGCCACTCTTTTTTTGTAGGCAGGCCACTCTTGTTTTAAAGGCAGGCCACTCTTTTTTTGTAGGCAGGCCACTATTTTGTTGAAGGCAGGCCACTCTTTTTTTGTAGGCAGGCCACTCTTGTTTTAAAGGCAGGCCACTCTTTTTTCAAAGGCAGGCCACTCTTTTTTTAAGGCAGGCCACTTTTGTTTTGTAGGCAGGCCACTATTTTGTTAAGGACAGGCCACTATTTATTTAAAGTCAGGCCAGTGTTTTGTTGAAGGCAGGCCACTTAATACGTTAAAAAGTAGTAGCAAAACAATTTTGATCTGTGGTAGACAGTTTTGGGTATCAGATAATGATTTATTATTATTTTTAATAATAAATTTAGTGTAAGTATGTGGTATATTTACCAAAATATGTGATATTTAATGTTGTTTTTAATAATGAATTAGTATTTTTTGTTAGCCTAATTGGGAATAATGACAAATTTATGTCCTATTCCTCTACTTATCAGACCAGATAAACTAAATTGCAAATAATATGTGTTAAATGTTGATCTTGTATTATCAGTTGGTATGTTTCAGGGAAATAATTGTAGCCTTTAGCCTGGTTAGTTCAGAAAAATATAGCAGGGGAACCTCTTAACTTTTATTAAGGTTATTAAAAATTTACCTGAAAATTACTTAAATGTATATGCATCTGTCATTGGGGTCATGTAGTGAAGTAAACAATATAAAATATGCCCTACTTTTCAGAATGCAATAATGGCTACATTTTATAATTATGCCTTCATGCTTACCATCATTATCTCTGCTTATGGATTTGGATTCTGTCCTACAGTACCCATAACCACCATCAAGTTAACAAGACTGCCATATTGGATTTTCTACTAAGTTACATCTTACAGGTACGAAGTTTAACATTTTGGTTGTATTTGTCTGGATCGAGTTTGTGTCCACTATGTACATTGCTCAATCAAAAAGGCCCACAAAAAGTGGTTGTTTTTCTTCCAGTACACCCATATATACCCGTTATTTGTATTTACCACCCTTTGGTTTTATAATGGAATGTTACTAAATACTGATGGCACTTTCAGTTTTTCATCACTTGTGCTTTATTTTTGTGTTATGGTACATAGCGTAATCTCTTTCTCCAGTGGGGCTCTATTGGAAAGTTCGTATGATGGGCCGGATATATCTGGCGTGGCCCACGGACGAATTTTTTGGGTATTGGCGCAGAAAACTCCAAAAATCATGCTAGCGTGGCGTGATTACACTTTCTTTCATTTATGTCAGTATTTTTGATACTTGATACTTTAAGCTTCATGTTTCAACGTTTTAATTGAAAATGATGCAACTTCGTTTGTGATGGCGTAAATTAGTATTGCTGGCGTGGTGCAAAATTTAGGTTAGAAAATGTTGGCGAAAAACCTGGTGCACAGAAAACGAACTTTCCAATAGGGCAGTGGGGTATCCATTCTCACATCAACAAATTGCAAGAACATGTTGCATGTTCTAGAGCTAGAAGACATACAAAAAATCAATTTTACTATTGAAGTAAGATAAAGCATTTTTGTTTGCTTTACCGGTTCCTTCTTTTTTAGTATCGCATGACCAGACTTCCTGCTTCTGTTTTAAAAGAATTGACGCCAGAAACACTCAACACCGAAAATGATTAACGAAGAAGGGAGTATCTAGTAGGTATAATGTATAATCAATATGACAAGTTGACTTAGTTTTGTACAAGATAACTATTTTGACATATTTGTATTCTGGGTATAACATTCACAAAGAATAATAAATATTGTATTTTAACAACACTAATGAGGATGCAGTATATACCGGTATATCTTGAATACAACAAAATATACTTTTGTGGCATTGTTAAAGGGATTTATAAACAAAATTTATTTTGTAGTACATCTGGGTGGATAATAACATTGTGACTGCTAAAACAATCAACATTACTGTGGAGTTAAAATGCTTGCA
Organism: Ciona savignyi; assembly: GCA_000149265.1. NCBI lineage: Eukaryota > Metazoa > Chordata > Ascidiacea > Phlebobranchia > Cionidae > Ciona > Ciona savignyi. The sequence continues at coordinate 323,271 of CH002883.1, forward strand.
AAGTTATATTGGTTTTTCTTATGTGTATTAACTCGAACATGTTCACCTTTAAATGTGTCCCGCACTGGATAGATTTCAAAAATGTAGAAATTGTTAATAACACTAATGAGTTTCATCTATTGTTAATGACGGATACTTCAGAACACATTTTAAGTTAATAATTATAAATCCATTTACTCTGTAGTTTTTATCATGTCACATGACCGCCAACCATCTATGTCTGGTCAACACAGAGGTTTCACATAATCGATAGCATTTGAATTACTTGACCAATCTGGTTTCTTTAAATAACTAAGGAACATTTCTAAAAGGTGATAACTGAAAAACTGAACATTATGTTTTTTTTCACAGATACAAATCGGATAAAAATGACAGAAAAAGGGAGCGCAAAAATGATTTATAATGTTTTCAACAAACAATCTGTATGTAAAACATTTTCTATGTGGGTGTAAATTGTTTTTCAAGTCAATTATTTCATGATTAAAATAGTAGTGTTTTCTTATAAACAAGTTTGCAATCTAATAAGAACTTTTAATTTAAAAAAGTGGAATTTTATCACAAGCTGTGCTGTGTCATAATTTCTAATCTGGCCAAGTAATTCTAATTCTATAATTCGTCTATGCAAGATATTTTTAATGTCACAAACATTTAAGTTTTTCGAAAGTTAAAGTTTGGCCAAGCATATAAATATTGTTTTGCTTTAGATAATCTGGAAATTGTTTTACTGCAGGTAACATTTGGTTAAGCTTAATGGAGTTTTACAAAGTGTCTGTTTATTCTTGTTCATGGAAACAATATGTAAGCATGTATTAATATTAATTAGCATATATGTACAAGAATTTTGCTTAAGAGACTTCAAGAAAACGAAAATAAGTTCATCAAACGTTCAAAAAAGCATTTTTTTAACTCGGGTGTATTAGTTTTCATGTCAATCGAGTCACCTACATTGTAGTTGAAATGTGTCCTAATACCACAGTAAATTCATTTATATTATAACTAGTTCAACACTCTCTTTATAGAAATGATCACACTGGCAAAGAACTGGGATGAAAAAAAGCTTTTTCTGGAGCAATACTAAACATTTAATAAATGTTTACCCTTTTCTCACACACCGGTATTTCATTTCTACAGCAAAAAGTTCATTGGTATTCTGGTGTGCAGAGAAGTTCGTGTATAATAGCATACTCATATTAGAAAATGCATAAAACTGTACAACGCAGGTTGGTATGGACGGACACATGTCCTCAACCTTTTTTAACCCATGGACTAAAAATACGCGGACTTATGTCATGGGTATGTAAAATAGAGCTTTCCATCATTTTACCGAAAAAATCATTGTTTATTTATTTACTTGACACGTGTATTTTACATTGATTTGTCAAGGAGTACGCACTGACTTTTAGCAAAAGCAACTGTGCAAGCGGACTCATCCATGCCCTTCGGACTCGGGGTGCCCTTCTCGTTGCAATGATGCCAGATACAAGGATCATGACAATGTAAATATCACCGCAATTATCCAAGAATCTGCGGTAAGATGACGTCATTCTGCATCAAAACCACAAATCCTTGAACGCCTCAAGCTATGACGTAAATGAATAATGTGCAGTGGGTGCAAGGCTGGTGCAGGGTTCTGCTCTGACGTCACAAACTTTTCCTAAACGTGTGGAAAGAAATTTGCAGAGAAAATTATTACGTCAATGAGCGGTGGAAATCTAGTTCTGTCCTCGCCAGAGCCTGTTACGTCCGCAAAGATTGGACGATTGATCTATTTTGGGTTATGTCTTGGTCAAAGGAAATGGAGTTCCGCACGCAAACAATGTCGATCCTCCGGATTGGAAAAAAACGCGTTGGTTGTAATCAATACTGAAAGATTACGACAAACTTTCTCTGCCGAGATACGGAGTTTGCCTATAAAACAAAACATTGGTCGTTAAGGGGGCTGGAGAACGAAAGCGTCCCTGCGTTCTACAGAGCTTCTTCGCACAGATAAAATCACAGAAACAACAAGACAAAAGTTGCATCTTCCGGGTTTGGACAAAGAACCGATTGACAAGCCGCAAGAACCAAGAAAGGAGAACTGTCTATTATCCGCATCGCGTTAGTAGTAATTTCGACGCGATTCGCAGCGAAACGTTAACGATTACAGTGTTTTGAATTATTCGTGTGTTTTATTGACATCGTTTTGACAATAAACAAAGTAAAGTTCAAACCTGCGTGGACTCGATCCTGGAGTCGGATCGGAGCAGTAAATTCGATCCACTCGCTCAAAAGTGAACGTTATCCTCTTCGCATTAACGTCAAACGTTGCACCTAATTCACACTAATTGCTGTCATAGACTACTCAAATCGATCGCACTGTAATTTCTTGATTTTATTAATCATTTCGGTATGTTAGGTCATTCTGTTGGATGTGTTTTACATAAAAAGATGACAATATATAACAAATAAATATAGGCCCCTAGGGAAGATGTTATGGATGCCTATTTCAATTGTGGAAAATGAATTGTGAAAAGTGAAAAATGGAGGCGTGTGTGTAACAAAGAGGGAAAATAAACCAACTATTATATTGCTTTACTAGATTGTAAATTACGATGCACTGGCAAGAAGTTTAATGCACTGGCAAAGAAGTTTAATAATTGTTTACAAGAGAACGTACATGTATTCTGTGTAAAAAAACGAATAATATCTAATCCTTGGCTGGGAGGGAGCATTTTAAATCAGGGACCAAAATTATTTCATTCTGACAGAAGGGTCACGTGATCGAGCTGCCACTCACAATAGTTTGTCACTGTTGATAAAAAACATTTAACTAAGAAATATGGCACATTACCAGAATAAATTGGTCGACCCCGTCTTACCAGTGAACATTGGAGATGCAGTTGATCAACTAGTTATGGGCGATCGTAGGTGGGTAGAACTTGTGTATCGTACTCCTCTAAAAACTTTATTTGGCCTTACTCTAGATGGCAAAGTTCCAAAGGGAATGTCTTAAAAGGCAACATATTACTGGCGAAAATGAATGCTTAGCGAGTGTTTTCGTAATTAAAAATGGCCTATGTGCGTCCTATTCGCAGTGCGAGGAGTTCGGGAGTGAAACTCCAATTTGGTGAAATCTCCTTTGCAGAAATGCAATTATTTGAAGGGAAATGAGGGATATTTAACAAAACACCTCTATACGGTATTTTACATGGAAAGTGTGGGCTAAGTGAATCAATTATGTCTGCTAATCAAACAACATGATTCCCGGAAATCAAAGTCGGCCCACAAAAACAGAAAAGAACTGTCAGTTGTTGAAGCGGATTATCAAAGCAGTTAAATACCTTGGAAGGCTGGGAATAGTATTGCGTGGTCACATGTACAAGGGTAGATATATTAAGTCTTAACAAATGTACGACTAGAAAATGTTCGTTCATTTTTAAATCTGATGGTCCAATGTTCTTTAAGACCACTTGGACCATGTTCCCCGTAATGCTCCTCAGTACATATCTCCAACTGCACACAACGATCTCATAAATTTTAATAAAAAAGCTCTGGCCGACAAATCCATGGAGTAAATATGCCGTCTGATATCCCTTATATGAATAATACGTGTTTTACTTTTTTTATCCAAAAAAGTGAACACTTTTAATGCGCCACCGATTTAACGCACACCCTGTAACAGCCTTGTCATCTCCCCTTCCAAAATGAGGAGGGCTTGTAGCCACTTCGACCGGTCACGTCGGGAGTCAGGCGTCGGTGACGCCTTAAGTGTGTAGCGACCTCATGTGTTACATAATAATTACGATCCCATCAGCTGGCATTTGCGCCGACATTCCATCATCATTGAAATATTATTATTAGGTTTACGATTATTACCGCAGCTGTCGTACTTTGCCTATATAAGTTTATTTTACTTTTGCTCGAGAGACAGAGAATTCTAACGCTTTAAGAAACATCTTGTATTTGTTGATACTGAGAGTTTTATCTGGAATCTATATCTTTGCAACATCTAATAATTTAACTCGTAATTGGTACTAAATTAATCGCCTCAATTGCTCAATACAATTGATGTTATAAAACTACTGGGGCGTTGATCGACGAACCACAGAAGATTATAATCCAGGCTAGGAGACGTTTACACAGAAAAACTCAATTAATTAGCGCACCTCCGAGATTCGAGACAGCGCGTAGGAAATCGCAGATCGCATCAGGTGTTGTAACCGGCTTACCTGGGGCCTACAAGGAGCAATCTAGCACAGTAGGCAAGCGACCTGCAACGGCTCCCTAGAAGTGTAATGTTAAAGCAAGACGTCAGCAACCGAAGCGTCAGGCTGGCGAACCCGTCAGCAACCGAAGCGTCAGGCTGGCGAACCCGTCAGCAACCGAAGCGTCAGGCTGGCGATCTCGTCAGCAACCAAGCGTCAGGCTGGCGAACCCGTCAGCAACCGAAGCGTCAGGCTTAGCTGAGTAGGAAGCAACCAACACGTCAGCAACTGTCTGCAATTGTATTTTGTACCGTGGATTGATGGTGAAAGCAGTGTAGAAGATGAAAAGAGAGTACCAAGCTCAATAAAGTATTCTTAGTTATCATTAAAATTATCTGTTTCATAACAATGTAAGATTATTCCCAACAATACTGGGATAAGTGCTAAACCATCATTCTTATTTATTAGATTAAGTATTTAATACATATCATATCTTATAACACAAGGAGTGTGAATAGCGTGGAAAGGCAGCAGAGATGTGTTGTATTGTCAACTGCATGTAATCGCAAGTACTGTACTTATATATAAACATTTGACTTGCAATATGTAGAATTAAATATTTATTATATTACCTAGTGCTTCGTTGTAGGTATGATGTTCTATCTATACTTTTACATATCGATTTAAAACAAGGTTTATTTAGGTCCAGCATATCAAACAAATTTGATATATAAACTTGTCCATATATATATATATATATATATCCGGTTGGTCTAGCGGTTAAGTGCGTCGTCTTTCCATCGAAAGGTTGAAGGTGCGAAACTGGTCGCTAGCTAGGCGGTTGTGTCCTTGGGCAATGCACTTAACGAACATTGCCTGAACCCAGCGGATTAATGGGTTCAACCAAATTAAAGGAACGTGTCTATCATTTACAACACACTGCAGTAGCTCCGGTAACCCGACGATAGGCGCGAGGTGATCTGACGATTGCTCGTGTGATAACCCCCTTGGTTTTCCCATTCACGGGGATAAAGATGAATATCCTATCCTATATATATATATATCACAAACACACATTTATATATATATATATATATATATATGTCTGTCTGTGTGTTTATGATTTCAGCTAAAAGCAATTCAGTATTACATTTTCTTTTCACTAGGAGGCAGCAAAGTCATCAACATACAACAAACAACAGCCAAAGTTGAATCCAAACAGAATATAAGCATGTCTTACAAGATTGCAAACTGAACAGACCACTTGCCCCTCACCCATAAGCAATTGAATACTTTATTTCTCATTTCAAGAGTAAACATTTTCCTGTACGATTTATTGTGGCGAAATTTGCGTAATCAACGAAATTTGCATTGTGTACACTTTCATTTAACATACAGAATTTTATTAGAATTCCTATGATTACACTAAAATATTACCAAAGTGACAACTATGGGTTCGCCAGCCTGACGCTTCGGTTGCTGACGGGTTCGCCAGCCTGACGCTTCGGTTGCTGACGCCTCGCTTTAACATTACATTATAGGCGTCACCGTCGCCTGACGTGACTAGTCGAAGTGACTCGCACCGTTGTTGTCCAAAAAACTGCGATCTTTTTTAAGGATCGATATTTTTAAAGCATTCGCAGTTAAAAATTGCAGTTAAACAACTCATTTGTTCTCCTTGCTTCCCTTTACACACACCTTGATCTTGAATTATAATGATGTAAAGTTTTATCACGTTGTCAAAAATACTTTATTTTTTACTTTCTTTTTTACCTCCCTTTCTCTAATCCAATCCATAATACGCCACTGTAGCGGATGATTTTTTATAAATTAAAATTTAAACAGTAATACGGTTAGCGTTGAGTTTATTATATTTTGACTCTGATAGCGTAGAGGTGGAAAACCGACAACATATTTAAAAAAACGATGAATGGGCTAAAGGGTACGTTCGTACAAGGCCACACGGGCTTTAAGAAAAAATGCCACACATGATTTTTTTAAACACGAACAATATATGCTGTTTGCACTTGGAATAAAATGCAGTCTTCTGCTGTCTTATTGCCTTCATCGTAAATGGAAGGTTACCGGTCATATTGTTCTGCTTGTCTTTAATTTAACTGCCATGTTTGTTACTTCGAATTATCGCAACTCGTCACATTTAAACATGTGCTAATTTTATGTTTCACTGGACGTTATGGTTATAATTTAATGCGGCCCAATAAGATTTGGAAACCAAGGGGAATATCGGAGTTCTTTACTGTGTGTATTTATAATAAGTCGCTTGTTAATAATCTGATATACATTGTTGCGATTAAAAAGTTAGATAATATTGGGAAGTGTCAAAGTTAACATTCTGTTGTACAAAGATTATTTGTAAGCAGTAGCATTTCGAGAGAACCGGCTTTTGCGGTCTAAATCGCCCCTTTACAAAAAACCTAATTTTTAAACACTTTAACATTGTGTTCTTATTTAAATATTTAAATAAAATTATTTTCTTATTAAAAATTTGTCCGATTAGGCAATTATTGATCAGCTAAGTGATATCTGCCTCGTATATGGTTAATAGATTTTTAATCGACTATTTCTGCTATTTTGTGTTGTGTACGCAGTAATGTAAATATTCGTAAACCGGACGTTTAGTATGCATTGTTAGGCACACATTTGACCTCCACCTGCTGGTCAAAATTAGCAGGTGTATATTTCCTTTTGGTGACTGGTGCGAATACGCTTAGCTCACGATAAGGAATGAACAATATAGAATTTCGAATCTTTTATATTTTAATCTGTAGGGATTCGAATCTTTACAAAAAAAATAATAAAAATATGACTCGAATTTAAAAACGTAAAATCGCGGTTAGGATCCATCGCGCAACAAAAATCTTTCCTTCAATTATGCGTTCCTTTAATTATCAGCGCAACGTCTTACCACGCGTGCGACAAAAATTAGGGGAAAACTTAAAGGAGGGAAGGGGGGAAGACGGGAAGGAAGAAAACTGCTAAAATGAATATTAAGGCATAAGAGTAAGTTTTAAACATGGGGCTAGAGTAAGGGTTATTATTGGGTTAGAGATTTGTGTTTAGGGAAAGGGTAAAATTAATTTCCATAGTTTTGGTGAGCAGTTTCCCTCCTTCCCTCCTGCCCGCTTTCCCTCCCTTTAGCGTTGCCCGTTAATTATCATTTACGTCGCATACAGAGGCGCTAAAAGCGCGCGTAGATACAAGAAAAGTAGGTCACTTTCCCGTGCTAATCACGGACTTTATTCTACCTTTAAATATGACGCAATTAATTAATAAGTGAAAAAATATTTAAAGACTACACATGCTTATTTTTGTAAATATTTATACCACTTTAACATTAATGTTTTTAATAAATACAAAAAATGAAATCTAAAAAAATAAAATCTTTAGTTATTAATTTTGGTAAATCTTGTAGTAATTAATTTAATATACTTTTCAATGAAAACATATATTCTGAGGGAAATAGATGATTGAGTTAGTCCTAAATTTCTCTATAACACTGTATAAAGGCATATTGCTAGGTCTCTACATTTAATTAATATTCATATATTCCGGGCCAGTATCTATTTATAAAAGGTAAACAAATGCACGTTGTAGCAAATTTAAATAAACATCAAAACATTCCAGGATAGCATTTAAATTGTAGATATGAATAAATACTATTACCTAATTATCTTATATTGTGCATCGTGAAAATTGTTTCCAAACTTTAACAGTTGAAACGTGTTTCGCAATTTAATTGTTTAGTTGAAAAGCCACATAATAATGCTACGATTTGTATCAAGGTCAGTTAAAAAAACGATTAATTTTTTTTAATTGTTATAAGTAGACTGGTAATCATACGCATCGAAAAATGCACACACAAGTTGTGTGCTAAACTAAAAGGTTGTTGTTACAATTATAAATATAGTATTGTTAAAATCTCAAATGTACGTTTAAACCAGAGCGAGTTTATTGTGCGGCGCAGCGCGCGCACACACACACACACACACACAGAAAACGCAAAAAAGGTAGGCGACGGACTACTGACGAAAAAGTTTAATTTCCGATTTCCCCCCTTAAAGAGATGTTCGGACGACGCTTTCGCAAAATAGATGCGCTTTCGTTATGGCGAACGAGTTACGGGTATAACAAGCCCTATTTTTTTAGAGTTATTTTACGAAGCATAGTCAGTCAGCAGTCGTTGTTGTACGCCTCTACAATAAGGTTTTGCATTATAGACCTACCAAATTCTGTAAAATCGCTAGATCAGTTTTTAACCGTTGGAACCTTAGGCCCGTGTTATAAAACAAAAAAAATCTTCGGGGCGTAAACGATTCGGCTTTCATTACTTGCGTGGAATAATTGCTTAAACGAATGTTATATTCCAACGGCTGGAAGTTGTGCGCGTCTAAGATATCTCATTGCGTAATTACGTATTGCGCATTGATCTCCACAATTATCGGCGTAACTAAAAACAAATTTTAAATAAATTTATTCAATGCGCGGACATAGACTTACGTAGTTAAAATTTTGTGTAGGACTCTATTTTGCAAACAACAAGAAATCATGGAATTTTTAAAATCTTAAAACTTTAAATTTGCGAAACGCGTGAACAAGTTAAGAAACAATTTTTACTTTATTTTAAATTAAATGCAGACTGTTATTATTCAAGATTTATTAGTGTACTATCTTTTATTATTACCATAAGATGAGCGTTTGCCACGAGTAATCAAAAAGGATGGACGCGACTGTTTATTAGGACCAGGTGTAAGTTGGGTCAGGGCAAAACAATCCTTACCTATACGATAGGCCGAAGTTTGCTTAAAATTAAGTTAAAGGAAAGGGATTAGCTTTCACAAATGTCATAAATACACTCGCTGCCGTATATATAACTTTCTCTTTGAATATATTTCTCTAACTAATTTCGATGCGAAAATTTCTGATCGCATGCTTGGTTAACGAGATTATTAAAGTTTTTTTAGAAAAGCCTTAGTTTGTAAGTCTTAGATTTCATGATGTTTTATGGAAATGATTTTGATCAAATCTTTCAACAAATCTGTGAAACCAACGCACATGAGTGTCCTCAGTGTGACAACCAAAAGTTTGTTACTGCTGAAAAGTTTGAAAGACACATGAAGCAACACTTTTTGCATGCCGTAAAGCAAGTAATTAAGGGAAAAAATGGTAAGTGGTTAATAGAAAAATGGCTTATTGTTTTTTGTTTACATTTATTTAAAAAATCACGGACATCAATAAATACACATGTTTTTACTTAAATTAACTTCGGAATATATAGTGAGGCCGCTGAAAAAAAACGTTTTTTATGTACGTATAAAATGCTCTGTCAAATAAACGCCAATTTAAAAGTGGCAGGGGCAATTGTATTGTTACATAGCGTATGAGTTTATTTGTTGTGCGATAAAATAGAACGATGTACAGTGAACTAACACAATATAGATATATGTGTATGTACATTTAAAAATATGAATTACACTCTTTTAAAGAAAAAAAATACTGTTTGAGTAAAATACGATAACCTTCTTGTTGCAGCTTTTTTATTTCCATGTCGGAAAATGTGTATAACACGAAAAAGTGCCAAGGAAGCCCAACGGAGCCACTACCATTGCGAATTCTGTAAAAGGGTGTTTGGAAGAAAAGCCCCGTTTGAAGACCATTTAAAAAAATGCGAAAAAAAGAACATAAATTCTTTTGAAATTGGTTAGTATCGTACATTTTTACACATTATTTTATGCATGGAAAATTATATTTATACCATAAAGATGCATAAAATGTTTTTTTAAAACTTTCGGTTAAATACTTTTTTACCACTTCTTTATTATATCAGCAGACATATCTTTTTTTAGATAGTAACCTAGTTCGAGAAATGGAAGATGACATAACTACAGCATTAAAAAGTCAAGGTAATTTTTTCAAAATATTACATAAACCTATTAAGCCCTTAGCTATATTGTGTTTATTATGAAGCACCTGCGTCTTTGTATTAGATATCGGAGTGCCAAAACGGTTACAGAATAAAATTAAAACCCTAAGGTTAATTATAGTTGATTGCTATCCATTTAACTGTTGAGTTCACCACAACGCACACGAACACATTATTGGTAAGCGAAGATAGAGAACCAAAAGTCCATTCCAATCAAAAAATGTGCTAGGCAATTTTACTCCAAATGTGTGTAGCAAAATTATAACATGCCCCTTTGAAGAAATAAAGTGACATGCAATAAAAATCAGTGCAATATCTGATCATTTAACATAATCTTTTTATAGAAATTCCTAGTATTAACTTAACGAAACAAACTCATATAATACCGCCCAGGAATACCTTTCTTTGACACCACATTTTCATAAAAAATCTAATAAAGTACCTATTACAGGTGTCTTTGAAAACAGAGACGACAATGAGTATATATGTAAGCATTGCCCATCCGATTTTAAAACTTTGGCGTCGCTGAGACGGCATGGCGAACTTCGCCACGGTATCAAGCAGGTTAAGTATCCCGCTGTCACGATCGATGTGCAAAGTGGAATATACATGGTCGGAATTTCACCACAAGGCATCATAGCTCCAATTCATGTGCAAAAGCACACAAAAAACAAAATATTGGTTTGTACAAATGAAAACTGCAAAATTTTAATGGCCCATGCAGCGGAGAAAAATCCAGGCATGGAGTGCCCGCATCTTGAAGCAGTCAAGAATTCGAATTTTCAAGAAGAGAAGCCGCTTGAACTGAAATATTTAACAACTATGAAATCACTTAAAGTAATTTCCGACCAAACATTTGAACTACTAGAGGAAAGATACTACCTATGCAAAAAAGAAAACGTCCCCCTGGTTGTAAAACCTGACTTTTTAAGTTTGGGTTACTCTTCAAGGTACTCATATTACTCGGTGTTTTGCAAAAAAGCAGAATACTTTAGCAGTTGTCGTCGAGTCCGGGTTACATTCGATGCTGAAACGGAGAGATGGGCGTGTCAGTGTCCCTTATCCGGCGAAACTAAAGTGTGCCATCACCAGTCAGCTGCTAAGTGGCATTCCTTGCAGTTTGATTCACCGCTGATGAATATTACCACCCCAAGGTTTTACCATAATCACTACATTTTGTTAGTCTCTTAGTGCGGCTTCTGGTAATATTATAAAGTATATAAAAATATGCACCAAGATTGTTGACAAGAAGTGTAAAGATAAGGATATGTACTGTTGTTTTTCAAGTTGGGAGAAACAAGGTCGCGGCAAAGCACAGGGTCAACCGTGCTTATAAAGTATCCGCTTATACACATTAGTTGTATTACTGTGGACTGCTGTTTTCTGTTAAATCTTAAACAGAACTTGATTATGTGCACATATTTCCCAAACAGATTTTCTTGGGCAATAATCATTTTCGTCATTTTCTCTACTCTTAAATACCTTTTATTGTACAGAAAAAAAGAGCCGTCTGTGATAGATGAGAAACAAATGGACTACATTTTAAATTTCAAATCGATTCCGGAAATACTGGAAGAAAAATACTTGCAAGAATTACCTCCCCCAGCTCTGTTTATACCGGATGAGGAATTGTGTCCTAACTGCAGAACACACCTTAACATATCGAAAAAACAACAGTGTGCAGTCTTCGGGATGAATAAAATTTGGAGAGGTTTGTATAATTTTATATATATTTAAAGGTACTTTTATGAAAGCCAATCAGAGCACATGCATGTAACATGGTAAAAGTAAATTACATGAGTAAAAACGAAAAATGTTTTTTTTACAATTTTATAAAGCTTCATGTATTTTTTCTATATGTTGCCAGGATTAATCGCTGTTATAAAGAAATGTCCAAATTGCACCTTTCTCGTTCGCTTTCAAGATTATCGTTCGGGTTTTCATAATTTCAACAACAAGATAATGCTTACTTTGTGCTTGTGTGAACACCTTTTAAAGGGTATAAAGGTAAATTTTTGGACCTAGATTAATATTTTTGTTAATTCGCACTTATAATATCCCTGGAATATTTGTATAAATATATGAATATATACGTTACTCGTTACTACTGTGTATAGTGTGAATTGATACTTTCGTAATAGTTTTTTTTAAATATTGTTTAAACCTTTTGTCTTTTTCTTATTTTATAGTTCCATGTAAATGTTGAAACGAACTTGAATGTTCTCTTCAATAAGGACGTAGCGTTGCCCATGGCAGACTTACGGAATGCCTTCTCGCACTTTTGTGCTCTTCGTGATTTTAGTTATGATTTCACGTGTCTAAAATGCGGCAACCTGCCAACAGTTTTGATTGGCGATGGCAATTGGGCAAATTGCTGCAAGAGACCAGGTAGATATGTTTTAAACTCCATAACGATATAGTTTTGACGTTATATAAGGTTAAATATTGTATATGTGGCAAATATTTATTTTGGTTTTCTTCTTGTCACTTATATAGTGGAAGCAGTCCGACATGACAAAAACTGTGCGGATAACATAAACTGCAGCGATGCATGGTCAAGTTATCAAAAGGAGATTGTTGGAAGAGGTTTCTATGGTATGATGTGAAAACAGTTAAAAAAATTGTTTTTTGCACTACGAACTATAACAATAATAAGTTCCTGCATATTGCATACGCAAAACGCTCTATATAAACAGGGTTAATAACTTAATGATTAGTACAGAAAAATGAGGATTTATTATTTATACTGTTTATTGCATCTTCAGGGTGTAAAAACCCATGGAAAAAAGACGTGGCTCTTAACATGGTTTCACCATGGCTGGGTGTAAACTCCAGGCTCTCCAACACAATATTAAACACGGAACATAAAAAATGTTTTGTGCTCGATCAACCAAAATCAACCAAGCCTCAAACAAATGTTATTCTATCGCAAGAGGTTATTTTAGATGCATTGAATAAAAAGAATAAGGTAATTATTTACCAATGGTTATTTTTTATTATTAGTTTTTAAATTATGACTTTATATAGTTTACAAATTATCCCGTGGACGATTGTTGTGCAAACATATGCGTTAGTCAATTAGCTACATATAGTACACATTACTAAGTAAAAATATAGTTAACACATACCTTCTTTGTAGAATACTTTAAAAAAGCTCTGCGAGGAAGTGGGTATATCTAGCAAGGGCTCTACGGAGGATCAAATCAACAGCTTACATGAGATGGTTCTTTTTAAAGACATTTTTCCCAAATTTTTTAAAAGAATAAAAAAATGCGGAGGTAAACAAATGCTTATTAATACAAAACAGTGTTAATTAAGTAATTATTTGTAAGTTAGACTTTTTGTGCACGAGTATTATATGATCGTTACTTCTTAAAATGCTCAATATATTTGATGTTGATAAGGTGGAGTCGTGCACTTCAGATGTCCTCATGGAGTTTGCTATTATATGAAAACTTTACTAAGGCATGAGAGTGCAAGGGATTATGTGGATGGCCTTCAAGCTTTCAAAAAGCAGCCAACTGTCTTTATAAGTGATATTGCATCTCAGGTTAGTGACGGGTAATTTAATTATAAACGGGACTAGAAAACTTTAAGACGTTTCCGTAAAATTCTTGTTATATTTGATGTACCAAAAGAATAATTCAGTTAATGTTTTCGTGCCTGGTTCATTAAAATGTTTTAACTATCTTGCTATCGAATTGTTTTGAATATTAAATAGCGGGCCGCATGGTGGCGTAAAGCGTCGATCACACTCCTTCCAAGTGAAAAAAGCTACCATCGCTAAATTCATTTAGAGATATTTTTGTAAAAAGGTGTTGCAGCTGGTACCTTCGCTGGCTCAAAACTTAGCCTTTAAAAGGGGTCAGCACTGGGCGCTGTTAAATTGCATATGCGAACCCGAATTACTGGTGCGTGGGTGATTGCAGCTTATACTGGCAATATGGTGTCGTGGCCTAAATACCTTATATTATTTATATGTAGGCTCTTGGTTAATGGTCTTTTCATTGAAAATATTTTATTTAAACGAAAACAACATCAATCTTTTCAAAGATCGCTCATCATGGAGAAAATAGAAAACCGGGCATGTTTGCTCCCTACAATGGAATGTTGTATGGTTGGACAACGGAAAACCTTAAAATAGAAAAAGATGGTAATCTCACGCCCGTACAGATCAATTTGGAGTCTACGGACACTTTTTTTAGTCTATTGGATAGATTTCATATGAAATCAAAGAAAAAATGTCCGGAAAAATCCTTTCGCAGTTTGGCAAACTGTGAGACACTGCAATTTGTAAATTCCAGTGTTGCAGAACAGTGTAATGCCAGAATGGCAAGAGACAGGTATATTATGTCATCCTATTATTTTGCTTAGTATTAAAACCAAAACTTGTTTCAGGCACTTTATGCACTCAATGGGGTTTGTGAACTTTATGTTCTTTACAAGACTTAACCTTCATTTGAGCAATGATGAAATCAATGCTCGATATATAAAAAATGCAAAACGATTATTTGATATTGACTTAAAAAGAAATGAAATGGGTTATGGTACTGCAATTGTCCAAGGTATAATAATTCTTATGAGGTTGTTGAACAATTTATTTATATTGCTCTACCAGTATGTCATGTTTTGTGTAATTTTAATTTTTTTTTCATAATAGATCGTCAGCTCCTGCGGCCAATGGGTTGCACCATCCCCTCTGGAAACCCATCAGCCCCCCCGCCCCTACCATCCCCTCTGGAACCATCATCCCCCCCGCCCCTACCATCCCCTCTGGAACCATCATCCCCCCTGCCCCTACCATCCCCTATGGAACCATCATCTCCCCTGCCCCTACCATCCCCTCTGGAACCATCATCCCCCCTGCCCCTACCATCCCCTCTGGAACCATCATCCCCCCTGCCCCTACCATCCCCTCTGGAACCATCATCCCCCCCGCTCCAACCACCCCCTCTGGAACCATCATCTCCCCTGCCCCTACCATCCCCTCTGAATCCATCTGCTTCAAATTCATCCCCGTCTGTGGTTCCAACCTTGCCATCAGCTTCACCTTCTCGGTTTCACTATGAGGCCAATCTATTGTTTAAAACCCCCCCACAATGCATTGTTGTGTCGTCCATTGAAAATGGGAAATGTGTTTTAAGACACGATTCATTCAACACGCTGTCAGGTGCAAATTGGCTGGATGGCGCTGTAAGTTTAAAGTCTTATTTACTTAGCTGTTATCGTTTGTAACAATTGTTGAAATTTTGTTTACACCATCGATTTTTGCCTCAATCTATTGGCAAGACAAAGCAAAGCTTTGTCAGAATGTGTCATTGACTGTTTTGTAATTGGAAGCATAGTTCGTTGCCAACCCAACATTTTAAAACGCCATCCACTCAACAACGTAAGTTAATGTTTATCTTTTATATTTATTTAAATGAATTATTATATGAATGTAGGCTACTGTTTTTCTTTTTACACTACATTCTCGGACTATGATATCATTGCGGGGGGTGGTTTAACAAAAACAATAACCATTGGAATCTATTGGTAAGCAATTTATTTATTTGAATATGTTTGTGACCGTAAAATGACGGGAATTCTTGTACCATAGTTTGTCGATGTGAGACAAAACCAAGTCGGATTGGTAGAACCATTCGGCTCAACAAAGGAATCCGGAGAAATTGCAATTGCAGGTTTCAGGTAAATTAATTTTTTTGTACATTTTAAAGTATTGGTAACACAACTTAATTTTTGATCTGTTTCCATGAAGAAATATTTATTTATGTTTAGGAAGTATTTATCTTTAAGAAGAAATCCTAAAGACAAGCATCTGGCGGAAATTAATTGGAAGTCTACGGTTGTAAAACACCCTATTCAAGCAGATTTTTCTAACTGCGGGGTTTATATTTTAAAAGTAAGAAACTAACTTTGTTTTAATTATACAAGTATAATACTTTATTAATTTATGTTTGTTATTTTAGATCGCGGAAGATCTTATACAAGAAAAAACTCCATTGTTTTCAAATACCATAATGGACATGAAAAAACACCGGCTACAACTGGCAAAAACAATTTTGCGTGCATCGGGTATAAACATATTATTTTTCAAGGAGTTCTTATATCCATGCGATACCACACATTTTATGTTTTTTTGCTTGGAATCTTTGATTCATTAATATTTATTTTTATTCAGATCCAATACAAAGCTTTTGTAGCTGCTGCGGGAAAAACAAAATTAACAAATCTATGGAATGGGTAAGCTTGTTTTTAAATAGTCAATTTAGTTTTTGACAATATTTACTTTTAGATTGGCTGTGACCAGTGCCCAAAGTGGTATCACAGAGAATGTCTGAGGATATCCAAAAAAAAGATGGATATGTTATCTCAGGACACCTGGATTTGTCCGTTTCACTAATTAAGAGCAACCTTTTATTTCGTTTAATACAAATTTTCGTTCAGTTTTACTCGTGGTTTTATTACAATTCTCATATGGCCTTTCCTAAGAAATATTGCTAAAAGCTGATATGATATTCCTTTTTTATCCTTGTGAATAGAAACACGTAGGGGAATATTACACCAAGTAAAAAATTAAGACTTTCTACTCTATTAAAAATTATCCGTGTAGTGGGACACTGTAGACTGAAAATAGTAGTTATCCTATGCCGTGAACAACAAACTCAAAACCCACATGCTATTGAAGCTGGGCAAACAATCCGTGATTGGCCTGCGCAGCAGTTCATTTCCACGTCCATCGGTTAATTAATTGAACTTACCGGAACCTATCGAAGTAAGCGTACGCACATATAATGGTATCTTTTGATTTCAATTATAATAACGTTATTATAGGATAAAATATTCATGTTTATTTCCGTAAATGGGAAAACTAAGGGTGTTAACACAAGCGTCAGAAAACCACGCGACCACTGTCGGATTACCGGAGCTTTTGCAGTGTGTTGTATATGATTCACACGTTCTTTAATTTGGTAGAACCCATTAATCCACTGGGTTCGATGTAATGTCCAAAAGAGTACCTTGCCCAAGGACACAACCGACTAGATAGCAATCACTTGTGAACCTGCGAACCTTTCGGCTGAAACCCGTCGGACTAAGACTATAATTCATCAGACAAACCCGTCGGACGAGTCAATCGATCAGCTGCACGTGCAGCTTTTAATATTGTACAAAACTTACAACGTGAAGCCAAAGTTATTTTTTACCCTCGTCGGAAAAATGGCTGACGAGGTTTGCGCGCCACAACAGATGGTGATTTAATATGAGGCGCAGTGCATTAACTTGGCTAAGTCGTGTAGTAATTAATCCTCCATTTTTTCAGTGATAAAAAAATCTGTCTGGATACTGTAACGTTTGACAATTAATAAGATGAATCTCTCCATGCGCATGAATTTCACGCGTGGATCGAATATTCTGTCTCAATCCAACTGCAAAATCGACTCCACGCTGGTTTGAGCGTTAGTTTGTTTATTGTCAAAACGTTGTCAATGAAAACACACGAATAATTTAAAATACTTTACTCGTGAACGCTTCGCTGCGAATTGCGTCGGGTCTACAGCGTGACACGAGTATACGTAAACAGTTTGCTTTTCCTTATTGTGTCTTTAACTGTGAGAAGATCCCAAAGGTAGAAGGGGAGATTCAAGCCACCCCAGCCCGAAGGCCTGTTGCTTGCTGTAGCTCCTCAAAAACCAACTCTCGTTATCCCAGTTTTATCACCATCTGTTATCACCCGCCAACCTCGCAAAAAGAACTTCGTTTTACGAGTTGTAGGCACAGCCCAGTATTGAAAACTGCATATGTGGAATCCTGTATCTTTTTTTCCGTTCATTTTCATGTTGATTTAAATTCCGATTTTGGACCTGCGAAAAATAAACATAATGTTCATATTTATCATCATTAAGAAATGTTTCCTAGCTATTAAAAAAAACAAATTGGTCAAGTAATTCAAAATATATTAATGTGAAATGTCTGGGTTGGTCAATTGCTGTGTTGTATTCTTTTTCTTCGCCCAAACCAACAAAACTGGCCGGCGGTTAGAAAATATTTTTATATTATATAATAATATAATATAATCTTATAACTACTGTATATTATAATCATCAGACTGATTGATTAAAATAAAAGAGTCCAATTTGTCCAAGTTACATTACCAGAAAGCCCTTGGAATAAATTTTAACCAAACCCTAGTGGTAAAATTGTCACACAGCCCTTGCCAACCTTCCGTCTTACAGCTACTACAGATAATAAAATA
Source organism: Ciona savignyi (assembly GCA_000149265.1). NCBI lineage: Eukaryota > Metazoa > Chordata > Ascidiacea > Phlebobranchia > Cionidae > Ciona > Ciona savignyi. Next base: position 341,650 of record CH002883.1, read on the forward strand.
ACGCTCTCGACCAGACATGGCATGGTCAATCCCAATGTTAGCCATGCAGACCTTATCACACAAATTGTATACATATATATATATATATATATCTATGTTCTAATCGATTTTTGTATACTTAAATGGATTTTAACATATGTGATGCAAAAGGGAAGCATGTCTGAAAAACAATACGTCATAATATCCAAGTATGTGAAGACCAGAAGTTACCGCACTGAAAGTACTGCCTCATTTTATTGGATATATTTTGTATTTTATATTGTATAAACATTTTTAGAGTTAGATAACCATTATCAGTGTGAAATAAATAATTGTTTACAAAAAGAAATAGCTCAGTAAAAAAGGGGGTGACCAGACATAGATGGTTGGCGGTCATGTGACATGATTAAAAAACTACAGAGGTAAATGGATTTATAATTATTAACTTTAAATGTGTTCTGAAGTATCCGTCATGAACAATAGATGAAACTCATTAGTGTTATTAACAATTTCTACATTTTTGATAATCTATCCAGTGCGGGACACATTTTAACTCTACAGTAATGTTGATTGTATTAGCAGTCACAATGTTATTATCCACCCAGATGTACTACAAAATAAATTTTGTTTATAAATCCCTTTACCAATGCCACAAAAGTATATTTTGTTGTATTCAAGATATACCGGTATATACTGCATCCTCATTAGTGTTGTTAAAATACAATATTTATTATTCTTTGTGAATGATATACCCAGACTACAAATATGTCAAAATAGTTATCTTGTACAAAAACTAAGTCAACTTGTCATATTGATTATACATTATACCTACTAGATACTCCCTTCTTCGTTAATCATTTTCGGTGCTGAGTGTTTCTGGCGTCAATTCTTTTAAAACAGAAGCAGAAAGTCTGGTCATGCAATACTGCAAAATAAGTACCGGTAATACAAACAATAATGTTTAATCTTAATTCAATAGTAAAATTGACTTTTTGTAAAATTGACTTTTTTCTAGCTTCTAGAACCATGCAACATGTTTTTGCAAATTTTCTTAATGTGAGAAGTGGATACCCCCACTGGGGAAAGGGGAAATACACTCTGAACCGATACATAATAATAAAGCACAAGTGATGAAACGCTGAAAGTGTCATCAGTACTTAGTAACATTCCATTATAAAACCAAAGGGTGGTTCTTACAAATTACGGGTACATACATGGGTGTAGTGGAAGAAAAACAACCACTTTTTATGGGCCTTTATGATTGAGCAATGTACATATTGGACATTGAGCAATGTACATAGTGGACACAAACTCGATCCAGACAAATACAACCAAAATGTTAAACTTCCGTACCTGTAAGATGTAACTTAGTAGAAAATCCAATATGGCAGTTTTGTTAACTTGATGGTGGTTATGGGTACTGTAGGACAGAATCCAAATCCATAAGCAGAGATAATGATGGTAAGCATGAAGGCATAATTATAAAATGTAGCCATTCTTGATCATTCTGAAAAGTAGGGCATATTTTAAATTGTTTACTTCACTACATGACCCCAATGACAGATGCATATACATTTAAGTAATTTTCAGGTAAATTGTTAATAACCTTAATAAAAGTTAAGAGGTTCCCCTGCTATATTTTCTGAACTAACCAGGCTATAAGCTACAACTATTTCCCTGAAACATACCATACTGATAATACAAGATCAACATTTAACACATATTATTTGCAATTTAGTTTATCTGGTCTGATAGGTAGAGCAATAGGACATAAATTTGTCACTATTCCCAATTAGGCTAACAAAAAATACTAATTCATTATTAAAAACAACATTAAATATCACATATTTTGGTAAATATACCACATACTTACACTAAATTTATTATTAAAAATAATAATAAATCATTATCTTATACCCAAAACTGTCTACCACAGATCAAAATTGTTTTGCTACTACTTTTTAACGTATTAAGTGGCCTGCCTTCAACAAAACACTGGCCTGACTTTAAATAAATAGTGGCCTGTCCTTAACAAAATAGTGGCCTGCCCTTAACAAAATAGTGGCCTGCCTTTAAAACAAGAGTGGCCTGCCTTCAAAAAAGAGTGGCCTGCCTACAAAATAAGAGTGGCCTGCCTACAAAATAAGAGTGGCCTGCCTACAAAAAAAGAGTGGCCTGCCTTTAAAACAAGAGTGGCCTGTCTACAAAAAAAGAGTGGCCTGCCTTCAAAAAAAGAGTGGCCTGCCTTTAAAACAAGAGTGGCCTGTCTACAAAAAAAGAGTGGCCTGCCTTCAAAAAAAGAGTGGCCTGTCTACAAAAAAAGAGTGGCCTGTCTACAAAAAAAGAGTGGCCTGCCTTTGAAAAAAGAGTGGCCTGCCTTTAAAAAAATAGTGGCCTGCCCTTAAAAAAATAGTGGCCTGCCCTCAATAAAATAGTGGCCTGCCCTCAATAAAATAGTGGCCTGCCCTCAACAAAATAGTGGCCTGCCCTTAACAAAATAGTGGCCTGCCCTCCACAAAATAGTGGCCTGCCCTCAACAAAATAGTGGCCTGCCCTTAACAAAATAGTGGCCTGCCCTCAACAAAATAGTGGCCTGCCCTCAGCAAAATAGTGGCCTGCCCTCACCAAAATAGTGGCCTGACCTCAACAAAATAGTGGCCTGCCCTCCACAAAATAGTGGCCTGCCCTTAACAAAATAGTGGCCTGCCCTCAACAAAATAGTGGCCTGCCCTTAACAAAATAGTGGCCTGCCCTCAACAAAATAGTGGCCTGCCCTCAACAAAATAGTGGCCTGCCCTCACCAAAATAGTGGCCTGCCCTCAACAAAATAGTGACCTGCCCTCAACAAAATAGTGGCCTGCCCTCAACAAAATAGTGGCCTGACCTCAACAAAATAGTGGCCTGCCCTCCACAAAATAGTGGCCTGCCCTTAACAAAATAGTGGCCTGCCCTCAACAAAATAGTGGCCTGCCCTCAACAAAATAGTGGCCTGCCCTCAACAAAATAGTGGCCTGCCCTCAACAAAATAGTGGCCTGCCCTCAACAAAATAGTGGCCTGCCCTCAACAAAATAGTGGCCTGCCCTCAACAAAATAGTGGCCTGTCCTCAACAAAATAGTGGCCTGCCCTCAACAAAATAGTGGCCTGCCCTCAACAAAATAGTGGCCTGTCCTCAACAAAATAGTGGCCTGCCCTTAACAAAATAGTGGCCTGCCCTCAACAAAATAGTGGCCTGCCCTTAAC
>CH002883.1:349203-366282 GCA_000149265.1 Ciona savignyi
GGATGGGGACATGGGGCTGAGTGAGGGGTGGGACAATGCAGATGAACGGGTGAACGGAGGTCTGATTGAGTTCCGGTGCACAGCAAGCTGATGGAATTGTGGGTTGGAGAGAGATGGCCGATCATCAATTGTAGTTCCTGGCTCATGGCCGTCCAGATTTTCATTTGACCTTTTGGAAAATTTTGACATTGTTATTTTTAATCCACTAACAAGTTAATTGGCTGCAGAAATATAAATCCCAATAAATCTATTAAATTGAGGACAATCTGAACCCAGGATTAATGGGTTTTAACAAAATTGAAGAAAGTCTCAATCATTGACAACATACTGTAATCTGTAACCATGCGGTGAGCAAGAGGTAACCTGACAATTACCTGTGTGAGAACATCACTTTTATTTCCCATTTGCATGGATAAAAATAAATATTCTATCCGAAGCGATGTTATTGGTTTGATGGAAACATGTCATTGGTTTGATGTGATGAATTGATATTAATTATTGGCTGAAAGAAGGATCAAAGCAAAAAAACTATATCTTGGCTATATAACTAGACAAAAATATTATAATTTGAGTAAATTTGCTTTTAGTGTTATAATGAAATAAAACAACCACAATTACAGATATGGTTTTGAAAACGATCTTAAAAATATATTCTTGAGCTTCAAAACATTCTTATCATGCTTTAGTTATTACTTACTTCCTCAGATGGAGACCTTTCTCCTGTGCAGCCTTCCACTGCTCCTTTGCCCCGAAGCCTGCTTTAACCACGGCTCCACTGTTCCACGAGAGATTAGTGCGCTGAATTCGAATGCGAGGTGTTGCCGGTGTCGAGCCACCAACACCCTTAAACATCATCGAGTTGCGTGTATACTCATTCCCTGTTCTCCACTTATCTTCCTTCTGACGCTCTTTTAACCTCTTCTTGTCAACGAAGTTAATCAGACAACTGTTAAGGAAATGTTTTAAACATAAAATTTTAACTTAATTTTAATATCTTCGAATTTGAAGCAATGGGCATAAAGTGGGTTGCTATGCTATCGGGCGCAACCGTGGACTGGAGAATGGAAATTGAAACAGCCACTATACTTTAACTACCCCCAATACTGAGACATCAAAACATAATGTACTGACCTGCATGGGACCCAGATTAGCAATGAAAACACAAGGACGGCACCCACAATGTTGTCGGCTAATAGCTTGCCAATTTTGTCCGGAGAAATGTGCTTAAAGATATCCCAAACTCTTTCAATAACATCTTGTGTCTGCTTGTGGCATTTTCCCTGCAAATTTGTTGAAACAAATTAAGTAAAATGATTGTTAGGATGTTAAATATTTGTAGAAGTATATATAAAAATATTAAAATGCATTCACAGGTTATATATGGTTTCCACATAGTGGTATTTGTAGAAACAGTGTTTTAAGTACAAGCTATTGGGTGTCCGTATCTTATTTATGCTAATGAGAAGGACCCCCTACTTACCCCCCTGCAATACCCGAGGGTGCACGTCGAGTTATCAGGTAGCAGCAGTGGTTTGAGTTCTCCTTCGGTTGCATTCATGTAGGGCTTGCACAGATTGGTCATGTCGTCGCCGATGGCCCCCAGTGGTGCGCAACACCGAGTACAGAACTCACTCTCTTTAAGCGAACACAAACAAGGCTGCAACCCTTTTGTCTGGCAGAAGGGTTCGCAGATCCCACCCATGCACCGCCCCAGATCCCCGCACAGGGTGTTGTCGGGCATGTGCTCAGGTGCAGGGCAATCGGTGTCTACCCCATTGCAAAAGACGTCCTTTAAGCACAAGCCGGGTATGTGAGCGCGGCACATCTTGGATGTACTAGCCACCTGAAGTGATTTGTTTAATATTTGATAGCGTAATATCAATGTAAAAGTGAGTACCATAATGGAAAAAAATCTTTATTATAAAACAATAATCAAATATAGAAATTTAGTGTATAATCCGTTTAATTACAAAAATCGTTGAGGTAAATTAAAGTGCAAAAAACATATTCTGCTTTTATTACAATTAAAAACAACAATGTGATTTAAACAAAGATATTATGAAGTATCATAAATACTTGTTGTGTGAACAAATATTACTGCAAGCGTATTAGTTTTAAACTCCACCATAAGTGGATTACTCGAAGCATATAAATGCTATAGTAGTCATCAAACTGACAACAGGGTCATATACAACTTAAGCTAAGTTAACTGACCTGACATTGCTCAGAACAACATTCAAAGTTTTTATTGCTGCATTTAGCTCCAGGTTTCAATGTACAGTTGGGCAAGCAACAAGGATCTTCATTGGATAAACCGGTTATATACCCTACATCACATGTCTCGTTGTCATGTGTTTCAACCTAGATGAATGATAGTATGAAATGTTTAATTTGGATATGAAAAAAACCTAAATATTTTGTACAGAATTTGGAGTTTAAATAAATATTGAAAAAAGGGAACAATGCAAATCTTGCAAAATTACACATTTATGAACACTTTTTCAGTGTATCATATCTTTATTAACATAAAATGTCTTCTTCAGACCTGATAATTTCCACAGAATGATTTCTTCTCTTCTTGAAAACATAGAGATGCTTTGTTCTTCAGAGAACTGAGAATATTCCGCTTGCTGCACACAGAAAACTTCATATTGTTTGGGTATTCCCCGTTCACAGCTGCAGGGTTCATTATGTAGTTCCCACCATTGGCCTAGGGAGGGGGAAATTGTTGGATATATAAAGAGTGCAGCTTGGAGAACAAGTCACAATGGAAACATTTATATCCACATAAAGCATGTTTTACACTTATTTGTCAATAAAAAAGCAAGTAAGGAAACAGTAGCGTTACAATGTATTAGGTAACAAGGGAGGTTTTAAATAACCAATTTTTTGACTTTATCAAGGGAGAGCAAATAGTAGTGCTAAAGATTGGTAACTGTTTACAATTGAATGAGTTTTTATTTATGTATTTTTAAGAATAATTATCTATATTATTATTCTACAGGCAATTTATTTATCATATTAGAAATTTAATTAAACTTTATATATATTGTTAAACAATGTTTTGCCAACATTACATTGCCCTATGTTAAATGTGATAAATTATTGATATGAGGAAGGAATATTTACATATTTTAACTACCAAAAATTACAAATTTACAGTGTTTCCAAGATAAGCCTTTTTGGGGTAACTAAATACCATTCCAGCGACAAAGTAATGCACAATAACCATACTTTTTTGGGGGGGTTGAAAATACTTTAAATAGTTTCAATTGATTAATAAATTGCTTAATTTACTGTATGATGAGAGATAATTTATTTGTGTATTGTTAAGTATATATGGAAAAAGTTAAAAACCAAACAATACCAAGTCACTTTAGTTCAGCCACATTAAATAAAAGGAATGTTGGGTGTTACTGTAGTTATTTCAGTTTAGTCTCGTTTTGATTCTCACGTTTCTTTCTTTTACCTCAGTTGGTTTTACTGGCTTGGTAAACCCTTTCCATCGCTTATTTCAAAGTCTTTTTAAACAGGCAATTTGTTATTTTTTTGGTTTAAATAAATAAATAATGCCCATGTGTAATTGGCACTTGTGCAACCCCCTTTTTTCGGTTAAGGTTTCGAAAGTATCAACACGTATATTTTGTTATGCTAAATCTGGTTGAATTAATTCTAAAGCAAACATTAAGCACCTGTCCAGGGCTGCAGTTTTCATCCTTATTAGCACTGGAAGGCTCATCATGTTCTGCCCCAAAGTTATGTCCAAACTCATGGGCAGTGACCAAGTCAGCTTCAGTAGTCAGTATCCGCTGACCCCAGTTCACGGTGGACGTTAATCCAGTGTTCAAGTATAATGTGGGCTGTCCTTTACTATAAATGAAAAAAGAATTTGAAACAAAAAATGGTAGGAGAGGTTAAGAACATTTTTTAAGAGCAAAATTGATTTTGATATGTGTGCTGAGTTTGTATTTATAAATATCAACTAGACGCAAGGAATGCCCCAAATTGTGTTAGCTAACTTAAGCATTGGTTTCCCTATTTTGTATATATATATATATATATTCTTTATTCAAAACAATTGTTCTGGAACATCAGGTATTCTTATTTGTGCAACCCCTGTTCAAAACTTCATGATGAATCCACCAAAACATAAAGATTTTAAGAAATCAAAAAACCAAAAGATTTACCCTTTTCTGTAAGGTTTAGTGCATATCCCACCAGGGTCATCCCTCTTTCCAGACCCCACATATGCCAGGCCAAGCAACCCAAGAGGAAAATCTATGGAGGTGAACAGATGGGACAAACAATCCGATCGCTTCTTTTCACTGAACGCTTCCAACAGCGCTTTGGCTTCTGTCCAATAATGGGCTTGGTTGTATCTGAGATGCACGTTAAATTAGGGGTGCATAATATTAAAGGTAACAAAAGGAAATATTCATAGTGGCATGAGCTGGATTTTTTGAAAGTTAATCGTAATATGTCACAATTAGTTACTCGAAATATGCCCAAAGAATTTTTTTAGATGTCAAAATATATTGATGAAAACTGGCAAAATTAGGGTTAATATTCAATAGTGATGATTGATAGTGAAGGACACTGGACGGTATTCTGTGGGATATCAGTTCGGTATATTTAAGTTTATGATCAAGTCCTGCCTTAGTGCCAACACTTTTTAAAAGTTAACAGATGTTTGTGTTATACAAGGTTGAAGCCAAATTCATACTTTTCCGATTAAAAGTAAAGCAAAGTAACATCTTTCCAATTCACCTTGGGTGCACAGTCGACTCATTGTGTATTATAATTTTATTGATTTGAAAACCGTATCCTATGTATTTGCCCTTGATAGCAGTTGGGTCTGTCTCCCATTCAGTGGATTTGTAGATATGGTTGACGCGCTCAATTAAATTAATCAGGTAGTACATGGTTTCCAGAACACTGCTGTTTCCCATTTCTCTATAAAACCTGGATGAAATATAAACAAGAATTATTGGAATGTCATTTTTTGTCACAATCACATAGTTCACTTCTAGAAGCAATAAATGATAAAATACATTTGGCTGTTATTATAATTTTTTTTAGCAAATATATATTATTGTTTCCTAATCTCATTTTGACTGTTAAATCTGCAGGTGCTCTGGAATAATTTTTTTAAACATAATCAACCGGTTTTAACAGTGCAAATAACAGTTTTGCTAAGCAACTGAAGCAAACTTTTCTATGATAGAATTACCTGTGATCTGCCACAAGCGAAACTTTGCATATTTTGGGAATCAAACTATTGGATCGTTTTGTTCTGTGATGTGGCTTTTGGTGATTCCTGTCATCTCTTAAATCACTTTCATTTTGGGAGGTCTAACAACAGTAAATCACAAATGTAACGTGATACTTAGAAAGGGTTAACTTCAAAATAAGACCATTGTTCAAGGACAATGTTTGTGAAATAAAAAACTAAAATGAAGGATGAGAACAACACGAACATCTGGCAACGTGTACCAATGTTACAACTGCTAAAACGGCTACTTGCAGATATTCCTTGGAAAAGGCAGAAGTAAAAAAAAATAAAAAATTGAAAACGTGTTTTAAATTGGGTGTTTCTAAAAAAATATTTTAAATGATTCAAAGGAAATGACATTGCTACACAAACACATTTTCAAGCACCTTCACCTTATGAGCCTTTCGAAATTTTTCCATTAGCTGTTTCGTGTCACAGAATCCTCCTTTGTCGTGAGGATTCAAATTCTTCCACTTTACGTCCGAATTTCTATACACCAGCATATCTGATTTGGTGTCCTGGTTTATATGATGTGGAAGCATGTGTCTCCACATCGGTTCTACTAAATATGTCTCGTTGTTTGTTTCTATTCTTGCAGTCAGCCTTTTGTCTTGAAGATGTGCGATGACATGTGATTTTGAATCGCCCAACACTGTTCCCTATTAACAGAAATTTTGAGAAATTTAATTTGTCGACCTTCAGTCAACCAAAAGTGTGAATTGTTCGTTTTTATTTCAAATTTGTGTTATTAGACAAAAAAACGTGTAAATAAGCTTAGGTATAATAAGACTTTTCAACTTGAAAGTTTATTACTCATTCGGCTTTAATTTGCAGCAATTTTGTCATAAATGCACTTAATTCATTAAAATGAAAACTATTTAATTTTGAGCATTGTTCATTGAAATGTATTAAATGTCATAGTCAAAAAATTGTTATTTAGAAAGAGTCCCAACATGCCTCATTTACCTAAATACAAATTGTGGTGTTGATATTTTTTTATTTTTTTACCATGAAGAGTGTCAACTGAAATGAATCTGGGGAAACTAGGGTGCAGCTATAGCAAACAAACAAATTATTTCTTGATTATGTTCAGGAGAGTATACTCCATTCTATCATTTAAAGAAGCTATGCCCTAAAGAATATGTGTCTGGTTTGTTTAAAAATGATGTATATATAGTGAATTGTATGAAAGAAATATTAGGAAATCTGTTTGATTAGCATGATTCATAGGACTACAATTGCTCATTGGTATGGAATTTTATCAGAAATTTGAAACATATACTGTATTACATAGCCTGATAAAAATAACTAAGCACAGAAAAATATTTTACCGAATTAATTTATTACCAAAAACTCGGGTAAAAATAATCTTAAAAAGGTTAACAAATATACAATTTTTTTCCATTGTACCATAGCTTGTTATTTACACTAATAATTTAGTCAACGACTAAAGGCTAAGGTGTCGGTTTACATCCATGATTCAACATTGTGTTTTGCCAAAACTATGGCTTCCCAGACTTATGTAAATGCTTTTTTAAAATGAACTAATTTATTTTTACATACCAAACTATACAGGACAGAATTAATTAAATAATAAATATCAATACTGAAATGTTTAAACTTAAGCTGGAGCTTTTATGAAATTATAGTGAGTGGCAGAAGAGCCTTATAAAATAAGGTCTCTTATCGCTAAAAAAAATATGTTGCATCTGCCATACATTTTTATTGTCTTTTGAACTATAAAAGGATTAATTTGGCTTAATTTATTTGCATGTTCTTTAGGCCCCTCAGTTGCACTTATAGATGTAAAGTTGTGTACCCATCATGTGCTGTGTCGCTGTGTACCGGTATTACTTACAACAATTTTCTTAACAACATTTTTATGATACAAACTAGACTTGATATACAAACTAGCAGCAGGTGAACCTGCATCGTAATTAACTGATAACATACCATTGTTTTTGTATAGAGGAGACTTGCCTATAGGTTAAGTCAAGTCACCCTATCTGATGACTGAATCAGTATCCTTACAAAAATGTAGACTAGCATTAGTTGAGTCTACTTAATGCACAGCGTAAAAAAAATGCATCAAATTACACTATACTCTGGCTTAGACTGCCATACTATAAATGTCAAAGTGATCACTACACTGTTTAAACATTTATGTATGAGGTGTAAATATAATATTCATTGGCCTCTTTTTGCTTTAAAACAAACCAAACTGAATGCCTAAAATGAACCCCAAGGTTATTACAACTGTGATGCAAATTAATTTTAGCAAAAACTGAAGACTGACAGAGTCCATTTATATCATTGTGATGTCACTTCTGTGTAAGTGGATGTAACTTTACATGCCATGGGCAAGCATGTGATTGCACCTTCCTTTAGACCTACAGAATGACTCATGGTTTAAGTGTTTTGTATTTATGAAAGCACAGCTTTACCTTTAACACTGATGCTTTATTAACCAAAATTTCTTCATTGCTTCGTTTGCTCCTTTTAAATGCTTTGAATCCAGGTGCAAATACTTCAGGTGAGGGAAGAAGAGACAGTCGGAATGTTTTGTTAAAAGCTCTAAAGGAAATCTGTTGGAAATCGTTAGTAGTTTTTCGCTTAAACATAATGGAAAGGCAAAAAGACAACTGTAAATTAATAATAAAGAACAAAATAATTTAGTTTCTATCTCATTACTAAGACACACAGAATATCACTGGATCAATGCAACGTCATGTTAACCTATACATTGTTGTAAAACCAACACACAAGCGCTGTCAAATAGACAATGCAATGGTAGTAGATAAAGTATTTTGAAAATAAAAAGAACAATGTTAAACTTAGAAGTCTGATTAAAACTTAATAAAATCAACCATCCAACAGTATATGCCATAGGGATGCACAATACAGAATTTCACATCTTTACAAGCAATTTGATAAGTATGGTTGGAATTCGAAATTGTGCCGATTATACAGACCACATGTGTGATGCCGATTATGCAAACGCCAGCACAACGTCTTTTGCAATCGTGCAACAATAGATAACCATGATAAGAATCTTTTAGTACATCATTGAAGTGAATTCGGAATTCATTCGGACGTATTACCCGTAATGCATTTCTCCAAACCGAAAGCGCATTTATCGTGCCAAAGCATCCGAACAATTTTTAAAGCGGGAGCTCAAAAAAACAACTTGCATCATAGCATAACAACAACATTATCTTATCAGTTGTCCCATACACTTGCGTTGTGGACAGACGCCCTTAAAACACACGCACGCACAAAGAACAGGCACGGTAACTTATGGCGGGGGTTATTCATGTGGTTTATCGCACCTTATATATGACTCGCTTTTTCCATAAGCAAAAAAGTTATTTAGAGACGGATAAATACGTTTAGTATCGGTAATATTAATTCCACTTAAACAACTATGTTTTCAATCAGCACAAAGAATGATATCCTAGGTATTCAATTATTCAGTTTTGTAAAGATTAATTCAATCTACTTTTACTGCGGTATAACTGTGTTAAATAGTAAATTAGGAATGTTTAATTCTGCAAGGACGATAATAGTCTTAATTCAGATAGTGTTTAGAGACGGTACATATTATTAAAAAAATATGTAATGGTGAAATATTGTTAGATAAAGTAAATTAATACCATCAAAGTTGAAAACCCTTTAGCTAGTTCACTATATTTAACAATCATTTATCGCCCGGTTTCTATTTTTTAAATGAGAAAATATGTTCACGGCAGTGCATGACATATAAAATTTAAATACATGGTAAAACATTCTAGAATAGGAATCGAAATTCTGGATTCAAAATACATTATTCTAAAATATTCTAGAATACCTAATTATCCTATATTGTGCATCCCTAGTATATGGTAATAAGACAGTGCCACAAATGATGATGAAAAAACGTGTGAAAAATACCAGAAAAAAATTCCTGCTTTGTCTTTACTGATATTTTCCTAACATTGTTACAATTTAAGGAAAATAATTAATTTATGTTTAAAATAAAAATGCCTAAAACTGAATCTGTAACAAATAAAAACAAAATGCTGCAAAGAAGTAGTTGTGAATAGCTTACTTCTTTATCCAAAGTGGCAATATCATCTTCGTTGACGCTTCGTTTTTGCCGAGAATGTCGTAGATCTTTTATTTTAAGTGTGTCCCATGCATGTAACTTGTTGGTTAGTGGGTGCTCACTCAGGGAGGTTTCAAATAAAATAAACAAAAAAAAGAGAACTCCTAATCTCATAATGGAACATTTAAGGTCCTGATTACCTAAAAAATAGATGATTTTACATTTATTATTAAGTATCAATCGGTATACAACACCATTAAACACATTTGGGGGGAAAGGCTCATTGTACACATATTAAAGAAAAGTTTAAAATTGAATTATAGTACAACAATTTAAAGACAAGAAAGATATTTAAAGAAATGCAGCATGGAGGTTAATTACAAAAAAAATTGGCATTCTCCAGTGCAGTTATGCTAATTGTTAATTACTGACAAAATTCCTATTACAAAATGCTGTGATATATAAGCATTACACAGCCTCTACCCTTGGCAGTTCTGGTAAAACATGGTACCAGTGTTACACTGATACTTGTATTAAAAAAGGTGTTTGAAATGTTTCGACTCATATTGTGACCTTAATATTTTCTTGAGCAAGTCCTAATAAATTTACTTTATAAATGTGATTAATGAACAATGTATGATCCAATATTTAACAAAAGTGTCCAGCCAATAATCGAAACTGGATAAACATACACCACAAAAACACTATATTTCTATCATTACAATCTTCTTTAATATGTGTAGCTCATTTCACATGCATTTGTACTATGTAAAGATCTTTTCTAATCGATGCATACAAAATATTGTTGCAACCAGGACATTTTTTTAAAAACTGCTTTTAGGGGTGACAACTGATAATGTATCAATGCGTAAAACAACCCCTAAAATTTATGTACAAACTGGTATACAGCAAAATTTGCTATATTGCTTTAAGTTGTAAGTGCTGAAGAAATGAGAAATATGGAATATTGCATTGGCAGTATATCAACCTTACAGGGTAATAGGGCATTTAGGAGATAAACATGGGTGTGTGCCAAGCATCATTTTTTATTAAGACTTTTATTTACAATATATCTAGGCTTAGTTATTTACTGTATAACCCTATGAATACCTAAATATAAAAGTAATGAATATCGTTTTAGCACTTATCTCATATAATCGTTAAAAATAAATTAGATTAAAATACCAAATGTCAAAATAATGAATAAATAAATAATAAAACATAAAATCTAGATGAGGTTAATAAAACTAACATTTAGAATTGAAAAAAAAAGTGAATAAGGAACAGAACAGCAAAATATATTAAAATCTAAAAACCAAACTGGTAATATCAATACAAGAATTTCTTCTTATAACTTACATTTTAAAAGTAAACTGGTTTTGCAGAAATTGCAATCAGCTCAAAATAATCATTATGGGTTTACATTATCTTCAGGATTTGGCAAAAAAGTTGAATATCCTGCTTTAAAATATTCAGGATCGTTACTGTTTAAGTATGGTAGTTCAGCAGCAAATAGATAGTCTTCTAATGTCTTCGAGGTACAACGTGCAATAAAACGAACAAAAGGCCGAATATCGCCTTCGTTTGCAGCAATCAGTGTCTCGTAATATTCCCAGCGATCTTTCACTTCTACAGACACCGGTGGAAAACCATTTTTCATTAAAATAAAGTTCATAAGAAGTCGAGCTGTCCGACCATTACCGTCCACGAACGGGTGGATATACACTAATCTATAGTGAGCGATAGCAGCATACTCGACAGGGTGCAGGTGCACCACTTCTTCGGAGTTCAGCCACTCTTCAAACTGTTCCATAAAGATATCGACATCATCAGGGTGAGGGGGTATGTGACGTCCAACAAAAACCTGATTGTTTCTAAATTCCCCGGCTCCGAAGGGGTCCACAAATCCTAACACTCTCTTATGGATACTTTTAATATCATGCACAGTAATGTTGCCTACTTTCACCAGCAAAGTATTGTTCATGTATTTTAAAGCCTCCGCTATTCCCACCACTTCGTTATGCTCTACAATGCTTTTTCCTGACACTGCAATTTTTAAATCAATTATTTTTCTGATCTCATCCAGTGACATTGTGTTTCCCTCTAGAGCAACCGTGTGGTAGATATGCTGGTAATAAAATTCCTTCATTGCACTTCTTAAAGTTGGGTGGTGAGCCGAGTATTTGTAAAGTTCTTTTTTCTGCTTGTCAATTTCAGCAAAGACAGTTTTATCATGCTCTGCCACAACTGGCGCAGTCCTGCGTCTGTTCATTACCGCCGTTGTGTAGCCAGGATCACATGAAAGTGCTCGCTGGTAAAGCAAATCAGCTTGTATTACATTTTCGTGCTCTAAAAATTCACCAAACTTGTTCAATGCCTCGGTAAACCTTGGGCTCAGAGCCAATGCATGTTTAAATAGCTTATACGCAAGTTTGCGATTGCCTTTATTGGTCACCGATAACGCTTTACGCAAACATGCTTTAGCTTCGTCTAAATAAATATCATGTTCGTTTGTATCCTCTGTGGTGATGGTAGTAGCTAGATCAGTGTTTGATATGGTTTGAACATCAGAAGATATTAAAATGCCAAAATTTTGTGTCGGCGTATGCAGAATAGTATTCCGAGTTCTTTTTTCTACATTGTAAATATCTGTGAATTGTCCTTGTATTTTCTCAGACCGAAGCCGCCTGTTGATTGTGCTATTTTCATCATTGATAAGGTGATCGAAATATAACTTCAATGTTTCTTGACACCATTCACTCGAGAGTACAACGGCAATACCAATAGATATACCAAGCACCAGAATAGAACAATGGGTTAAATTAACCAATTTCATAATTAAAATGTTGATATTTGTACGATCCACAGCGAAGGCACGCATGATATCCTATTTAGTATTCATTTTCTTCTCTGGTAAAAATAAAAAAAATTTAAGATTGCTTATGAAGTATAGCTTTTGAGGATCAAAATAGTTGTGAGACCTGACTAACTTTTAGAATTAATAAAAAAATCTTCTGCCTAAAGTAGCATGTGTATGTTTATGGAATTTTAATATTATTTTTCTACCGAATTGCCTAATACGCTAGTTTTTTTATTTCACATTGTTAACTTTTTATGCTATGCCAAGAAGAGAGTATGAATCTATCAAAGTAAAACTTTACCTAAAATAGGGTGGCAGATATATACAATAAAAAAGAGGCTTTCGTTTGAACAGTTAAGAAAAAGTTTTGTAAATATTGCAAATTTAGAGAATATAAAAAAATCAGATATACCGTTTTTATGCTACACCAAAAGAATCAATGGACATGTCAAAAAGTCAATAATATTTTTTACATCCTAAGTAAATTGAGGTGTAGAACATCTAGGCGTATTCATGTTGTATAACCATAAATTGTAAAATGCTGGGCGTTATCAAACAGATGATAATCAATTTACTTTATAGCTGAACTTATTTATCCAATGCATTCAGGTGAAGTCAGAAAAGTACTATGCCAAGAGCATTGCCGATTAAACAGCGGCTTGTTTTGAATAATGTATAGAGCATGGAAAATCATTCCCTAGCCCTTTACTATATGTAATAAACAACAATAAAAACTAAAAGAAATTCAAGCTTTTAGCTTAATGGACAGTGTTAAAAAATCCAATGCCATTTGTTTTTTTTAATGCAAAATCAGATATAATATACAATCAGTGATCAAACCATGTTATGAATCAAGCAGGCGTACGCTGCATATCCATAGTATTGGATAAATCACTTAATTTTTTTTAAATATTAAATTTCACCATTTTTAAATAAAAAATAAATAAAGTTTTTAACCCTTTGGCTGAAAGGCGACTTACAAACCCACCAAGCTAATCTGTCGAACCGATAAGTTAGGTCTGTACAAAGTTTTGTTATAATTGAACTTGTGTGAGTACAACAATAAAACTAAAATAATAATCTGAATTAAACCTTTATTTAATGAAACAATCGGAGCACTGTTATTAAATTTAAGCTCCACTTCATAAATATAACAGCGGTTTAGTAACCTATATGTTCTACTCAGATTACTATCTTGTGACATTAATGCAGAAAAACTTTACCGGTCAACTTAACTGAGCACTTCGTATCATTTCTAAGTCTTAAATTCAGAACACATCAACGTATTAGCGTCACAGCACTTAAAGCATTTGTAAATATGTAAAATCATTTCCCTAATCGGGTATTATTAAGAAAAATAGAATTATACTTATTTAATTTTTAGTTTCAGTAAGTTAAAATGTGTAATTTATTGAGTAAAATAAATTAAATTAACTAAACAACATTCGTTAAACCAAAGAGACTATAACAAACTATAACAGGTGTATAGTCTCTTTGGTTAAACAAATATACCACTACTACTCGGGTTAAAAGATTATTGCTGTAAATGTCATAGCATAAAAATACTTTTTTAACACCATAAAATAAAAAATCGTTTTTTTTTTAGGTTTTAAAAAGTTATACATCTAAAATTTTAAAATAAAACAAATTAAAAACATATCATACATTTTTTATAACAAAGAAACAAATACTATAGGTCATATCAACAAAGAATCAGATATCAAATTAAAATAATTTAAAAGCTAAATGCTGAGCCAATATGTAATCAGTGAGGCATAACAAATATGTGCAACGTCGTAGTAAAAATGCGGCATGTATGATTTTATTGAAATAGTCGTCTGTAACTGTAAGGAATAAAAAAAAAATAAAAATGAATAAATCTAAACTACAAAAAGACGGCGGAGGAAGAGGTTTTTCAAGACAAAACGAAAACTCCAGAAAAAATCTTCGAGATTTTAGCAGAACTACTAAAAACACAGCAAACGTAAAAGGTACCCTAACCATTTTGGCATTTGTTTCAACAAAACCTTTAAAACTTAATTGGTGATCGTGTCATATGTCTCCAATATGTAAACATAAAATACGGAATTGTGCATTTACAGCTAAATAGAAATTTGATTTAGAACACTAAAATAAATTTTTTATCTCTGCAGGATGGAACACACGTCATCATCTTACAAATAATGATGAGTCTTCTAAGAAAAAATTTGACGAAGCAAGTCAAGCTTATGCAAAAGTATATTTATTTTGTAAAGATTGTCCTTAACTTTGGACAGTAGTATCTCTTTTGTTTCAAAGTAATTAAGCTTGCTTTATGTACTGGTATATTTCAGTACTACTTTTTAAGATGTTATACAAAAAGTTGTTACTAAGAAAACAAGCAGACTACAACATCTTTTTACTGAAAGTCCGACCTAATAACTTAGTCGGTTAGTGTGTTGCTTCGCCTGAAACTAGTCACCAGCTATTTGACTGTCTACTTTGGCAAGGCACTTTGGGAAATTGCCTGAACCCAATTTTTAAATGGGTTCTACCAAACTTCTTAATCCTACATAACAAAAAGGTATAGCTTCGGTACCTTACAGGGGGTGCAAGATAATATGACGATTACCCATATAAAAGCCCTTTAGTTAGTATTTGTCAGGTAATTTTACCCTTGTATTTTCACCATTCAATGAAATCAACTTGAATATCCTATCCTTTAACTTTCCAGCCGAGAAAACCATTAATATAATAAAATGGATAAATATTTTCTAAGGAAGCAAATAAATTACTGGAGCGTTACAAAGATTATCAATCTTCCTCTGAAGAGGAGGACTTGGATGATGATGGGATTCTCTCTAAGCTTACCCAGTCTTACAAAGGTGTTTGGAATTATATTTCGAAAATTTTAATTAATATAAGCTGTAAATCTGAAATCTGTTGTTCAACAATCACAGATGTACTTGAGACAGTACTGCATAAAACACCCAAAATCGGAGGTCATCACCAGACAGATTTACGTATTTTGTCTGGATTTTTACAACTTAAGTTGACTTTAAACAAACATTTATAGTGACTTGTAAAAAGTAGGGATTCATCGGATTAATCTGGAATCGGATATTATGGCCAGAATTCACAATTAAGCGCTATCTGGTCGACTCTGGATCTCGTGCTATATACGGGTACTAATTTTTAAATTTCCCAATTTTTTTTCTCGAAAAACCTGTCAAAACTTAAAGAAAATCAAGTTTTAAAGCTCACAGCAGCAGTTTTATTAAAATTTATATTAAATTACAATGTTCTAACACAGAACTCGGAACTCAAAATTCAAATTACGCATGCTTGCCCCCAGCTGTCAATCAAATCTCTAAGAAACCACGTAACTTTGATCCTTGCACCCCGATTTGCTGAGTTGACAATTTGACAAATTTAATAAAATAAATATAAGAAGCACGTGCCTAAATCGCATGTATTTCCTTATTCTCTTTTTGTATTTAATTGTCTGTAGGCCTATTATATTTCAAATCCTTATATTTTCGAAACCAGATAGATGATGATGTCCAGTATTCTAACATTGACGTTGGAATCAGGATTTATAGTTTTTTTGGAGCTATTTCAATGTGATATATTTTCACATAATGAAATATAAAGATTAATTAGTTTTTTTTTAAATCCTTTAAATTCCACTAATATAAAAAAATGTACTTTAAGTGTCTTGCCATTTGCCTTAGCTAATGTCCAACTTCGCGCGTCGCCCAATGTAGAATAAACTTGTCCGGATTTTTACCTGGTAAAAACCCTCACCGGCCGGATTATGCAGTACTCACTTGAGGTGTGTATATGTTCACCACCAAGGTTACCTTTTAAGTTAATGTATTTACATGAATGGCTACTTCATAGTTTGATCCTTAGGTTAAGAATTACCATGCTACAGCACAGAACTTAATTTCCGACGCATTCTAACCAGGTTTTCAATTAAGCGGTGGTGACAAATTGGAGCATCTTGGCCTGACCACTCAGTATTTAACTGAATGCTGTCAATCTGGTGCCATTACTTGCTTGGTTTGCATTTCAAGTGTTAAAAGGCATGAACAGGTATAAGGCCTTGAGTATTTGTTGCAGTTTTTATTTTTATTATATCCTAATTTTAAACAAGATATACTGTGTTAGAAAGAATAGGACATTCGGTAATACTAGAATTTACTTAAAATTGTTGATGGTTAGTACATTTAGATATATAATTTATAGAAATATTATTTAAATCCTTACAAGCAATTAACGGTATTGTACATTTTCTTCAATAGAAGCATACTATCCTATTCCCTTTTCATACATCATTATTTCTATAGATCTGGAATTGTGATAAATGCTATGCCATTTTCCATCTACCTTGTATAAAACAATGGGTGTTGGAAGGAGTGGCCCAAACCACTTTATTATCAGATGAACATTTTCCGAGGCGAGACATTCCATGGTACTGCCCCAAGTGCAGGTAATTCATTGATGTTGCAGATGCTAAGTTGTAACTAATTGCTCCTATATTTGCTGGTTTATCCACACTGTATAAACCTAACAAAACACCCAATGCTATGCAAAAAGTCTATAATGACTATATAATCTGAGACATGCCACCCCGTACAATTCCAGCTTTGCTACGGATTTTGAGATAAAAACACTTTTATGTCCAAAATTTTGGATTAAGCTGTTGTGTATAAAATCAGTTGTGCATTTCTATTAGCAGGATATTAATCACCACCAAAGATATTTTCCATAGATTCCATTTAATTCTATTACTAAAATCAAGTATTTTATAAATATACTAAACCTAAATAAAATCTTAATCTCAGAAAAGAAAATATAAATCATATTAGGCCGTTTATA
>CH002883.1:369599-381103 GCA_000149265.1 Ciona savignyi
CACGGTTATTAAGGCCTGCACGGTCCTGGACCTAAGCTGAATTCTGAGGTATACAGGTCTCGTATTTAAATGACTTTAGAATAATAAGTCTTAGCAATTTATATCATAAATCATAAAAGTGAAGAGAGAACAAGAAAACTAGAACATAATGCATTAAACTGTGACTGCCAGTAATTTTTATAAATAAACCAGCAATCAAGCAAAGGCTAGACTATGCGGTGGGAACAGCCTATTTCTTTCATGGTTTACCTTGGCTGTTTGTATAATGTTTTGCTGTTGTGTATGTGGTGCATTTAATGTCTGCTGTTATTGAAACTGGGCATTAGCCTACTGGTTGAGAATACCACTTATTGCATAAACCAGTTAATCCACAGTAGCCGATGTGTAGTCCGACAATAAGTACACAGCAAGAACTCAGATATGTAAGTGAAGAATATATATAATAGATCTCTACTTAACTACCCAAATAGGTTAATAAAAATATACCACTTTTCCAATTTAGTTCTTTTTATTAGATATTGTAAAATGCCTAAAGTTAAGCCACTGAGAAAGAAGGAAGAGTGATTGGAGCATATTGTTTTGCTCCTGGATGTACAATTACAGCACACGAAATTCCAATCCACCTGTGCTCATTCATCGATTTCCTCACAACGACAGAAATCGGATGAAGCAATGGATACAACAATGCAAGCGTTCTAAACTACCTGGAGAAAGAACCGCAGTGTGTAGTGCACATATTTGTGACAAGGATTATCATAGTAACATTGTATTTGACTCCAATGGAGTGGCCAAGATGATGAAACAACAATTTTTTTTTTCTAACAATTTTTAATTTTTCTGATTATAATTTTAAACATAGTGATCAACCCAGTATATCAAGTGCAACTTCAAGAACTTCTTTATCCAAGCAGATAATTGAAAAATAAGGGCTTTTAGTAATGCAAGTCTAGTCTGGCGTTATTTTGTGCAGAAATGCATGTACATTCATGCAGCATAAACATTCTTGCGGTGTGTCCATAAGAATACAGTTTTTGCAACGGCACCAAGTCATGTCAATAGGTAGCCTAATGTTTCTAAATAAACATTTTCTTCTATGGAGCTTGCATCTTCAGAGATACTTTCAGACGTTTGTGTTGTTTTATTGTGTACAATAAAACTTCTTTCATCCATGCCAGAATGCTGAAAACTGTCATCCATTTTAGTGTTACAACATTAACTTAAATTTACTCTAGAAATGAAGAAAACAAAAGAAATTTGTTAAAACTTCTATGCATCTGTATACCAAATCTCTCACACTCTCAGTTTGTAGCCTAGGGTTTGATAATAACATTGCTAGTCTACGTTGCAGATTATGGCTATATATTGAAAAGCAACAATCATGAAAGAAATAGGCTGTTCCCACTGAATAGTCTGATCTTTGATTGATGGCTGGTTTATTTCTATAAATTGCTGGCAGTTACAGTTTAGGCCTACTGCCTCCTGTTCTAGTTTTCTTGTTCTCTCTTCACTTCTATGATTTGTGATATAAATTGCTAAGACTTATTATTCTAAAGTCATTTAAATACGAGACCTGTATACCTCAGCATTCAGCTTAGGTCCGGGAACGTGCAGGCCTTAATGACCGCGCTTAAAGTAAGCTGTCACCATGTACATTGGTTCAGTAAGGCTATATGACAAGTGTTATGCTAAGTCTCCATAAAAAAAACGAAAATACAACGCTCCTGCAGGCGCTTCTGTTACTAATTCACCTCTAAACTGGCACATGATTGTGTACAATGCATATAGGCAGGAAATCTCAACAACGTCAATGACGTAATACGGGAAATCCCCTAACATAAAATGAAATGCATATTCGCTCATAACTCTTTAACAAAAAAATATTGGAAGAAACTGATTTGATTTTTGAAATCAGCGTATTTTTTTTCATGTATTAAGCTATTCTTAAAATTTACTTCAGTTCCCCTTTAATATATTTGGATTATTATTCCATTCGACTGAAAACCGATTCTGCTAGCTCATTCATTTAAGGTAGCACATGGTGTTATTGTAAAAGAATTATGGTAGAAATTGTGATTAATCAGTGTTTGCTTGTTTACTATTCTCTGGGCTTCAAATTTATCTAATTGTAGCCTGGTCTATTATTTTACATTTTATTGATGCATTTGGCTGATTTAAACTACAGTAACAACGAAACCCAAAAATAAATCTGTCAACATGACTACGCCTTCGGTATTTCGATTATTGGCCGTGTGACACAGACAAACTCCGGGATAAAAAAGAAGACCAAAATGAACTTTTTTTAATATAAAATTCAAATAATTTGTTATATACATACATGATGTATTGTAGTTTATTCTGCAACGAATTTTAAAACATTGATACATTGCAGATGCCGTAAGCAATGCACCATTGCAACAGACTGCCACCACCCAACACGACTCCCACACACTTGTCACTTCGGTGATTGTCCTCGGTGTAAACAGGTCTATATTGTGTAACATGACTGATTGAGTGAAAAATAATTTGTATATTATTTCTCTTTGGAGGTTTGTAAATTCAAGGGTTTAAGTATTTAACTGTTTAAGCACAAGCACATGGTTTCGACACTGGCTCAAAGCTACGAAATAATATTTTATAATTTTCGAGAGTAATATGAATTCCACACGATTCTTGTAATCTGACAAATAAGTGTTTTATAATGCCACCTGTTATATTTTATTAATACAATGTTGTAGTGCTGCCATAAAAAAAGCCCTTATTTGTTTTAAAAATAAAAGCGCAGCAATGCAATTCTTATAATACTATGTGTCCACATGTATCTTAAGTCCTAATCTATTTCTTTACTGCTTGGTTTTTTTATATGTTAGTCTAAAATAACGAGGCATATTCTTCTTTTAGGTATGCAAACTGAAGTTGCAGTGTGGGCATATCTGTCCTGCAGTTTGCCACGATAAAGTTATTCTTAAAAATGAGGTAAGTGTAAGAAGTACTTTTGCAGCTTCAGTTTTACTGCTTAGGAGTAGGTAAATGGAATTAGCTGTTAAGTAAGATGGTCTAAAATATGTTTCGTGCTTGGAAAAAACATTTAAAGCCACACATAAATATGCGATTTAGGTTAAAGTTACTCTTCGTGTGCTATTTCTGATTTTTCCTTTTAGATATTCTTGTCTAAAGTTTTTATTTCGTGTCAAAAAATTAAATGATTTATGACTGCAGTTGTTGAAATAACAATTTTGTTTCATCTTAGTTTGAATTTCTTAGATAAAAGCAGCAGCTCCATGGGAGCAACCCCAACTTGAATATGCAATCAAGCAACTACCCTGTCCCCCTTGCTTGGTCCTCATGCCTGCTATATGTCGGGGTGAACATGAAACTTCAAACTTCCCCTGCCATGAGTTGAGAGACTACAGTTGCGGCCGATTGTGTGGGAGGAACCTTCTATGTGGGAATCACACCTGTGCTCTGCAGTGCCACATAGTGGAAGGGGATCAAGATGGGGAAAATGTGAGTTGGGGTGAACTTATACCAACTTTGTTGAAATTCTGTGGTAAAGACATTAAATATAAGGTTAAGGTTAATACAAAAACTTTTAAAACTGTGTGATATGGTGAAATAGCATAAGAAAAATGTTAGAAATTAGATATAAACTTGTTTACTAAAGGAACATTGTGTATTGTTCTAGGTTGATTAATAATGATAGAATATTACTTTTTTAAGAACCTTTTAGAATATTTTTTTTCATCCGCTATAAGGAAATTTTTTGTGTTGAAACAAATTGACTTAATGTATAGGCTGGTAGTAACTGTGGGATCTGCGAAGAACCATGCAATAAGCCCCGACCACCTGGCTGCGAGCACGAGTGTGTATCCCCATGTCATCCGAAAGACTGTCCACCCTGTCGTAAACGACTGCGCATGAGATGCCATTGTGGGATGGTCCTTTTAAAACATCTTTGCTGGTAGGATGTGATATGTCTGAAGTAAAAAACACAATTATGAATGGCGATTGACTTGACTATTTTTTTAAAGTCATTTTTTTGCAATAGAACTTATCTCTCAAAAAAGGACTTTAACAACATATATTTGCATTTTGATTTGGCTGCGTCTTTAAAAAAACATTTATTTTATTTATTGTAATTCTAAAATAATTTTTTTCCATTTTGACATACTAAACATTAACTTCATCATTATAAAACAGTGGCCTTTTGTAAGTCATTTTACACAGGCGCTTTTTTAAGACAATGTTACATAAGCTTTTTTATTATCCGTCTTTAAATTATTTGCAAAAACTATTTATTTTAATCATATTTTTTCTGTCCAGCGATTGGGCAGATCAGAAAGACAGCGAAAAAGAACGAATGCAGTCCTGTGGTAACCATTGTCCGAAAATCCTCCCCAAGTGTGGTCACCCTTGCAAAATGCAATGTCACCCTGGGGAGTGCACTGCTGCTGACAAATGTTCGAAGAAAGTGACACAGCGATGCCCATGCAAGCGTAAGAAGAAGGTGTGTGTTCTTATCGTGTATCATATCTAACTCAAAAGTTTTTACCGACCAGCCGCTTGTTAGATAAATACATTCCTAGCTCAATAAATAAACAACTTGTTTTGGTAACTTCACATGTATTTAATGCTGTTGCATTACAGGATGTGGTTTGCTCTCATGTTGGTTTGCCCCAATATATTGTTCAATGCGATGAAGTATGTAAAAGCACGAAAGCTGCCAAAGAAGCTGTAAGTTTCTTTCTAATTTTTTTTACTTCACTTCAGCTTATCAGGGCTCTACATAAAGTTTTAAAAGCACTTGTCCTGTAGGACAAGTTCAGTACCAAATTGACCTGTCCCATTTAGCTTACACTTGTCCCATAAAAAAAACACAATTTAAATTCCCGATTCCCGAGGTTCCAGACCATGTGATTAACACACCATTTAGCAATTAGGTAATCAACCCTCAAAAGTCGTTCCTTATCAGGGCCAAAAATCCGTGCGAGTAATACTCGCGTGATTACTCGCGTAGCGCACGCCGTGCGAGTAATAATATACTATCGCTAGAGCTGTGCATGAACCTAGATTCTTATAACGGCTAACCGATTAAAAAAAACGGTTAACCGGATGTTTAGCCTACTGTTCTCTCTAGCTAGTACTTAGTAATGGGAAAAACGCGCGCAGGAGTGCGTCAGTAATTGAATCTAGGTCAACGTAACCCTAGGTCAAACCGCCGATCAAAGCAATAAACACCGCTACGAATCTTTAAAAAAAGCGACGCTGCGGTTAGCAACTCCAAGACCTACAAAATTATAATACTATATTTAAACAGTTGTTACGTCATACAAACTACAGTTGGGAGCCATGTTTACTTGCTTTTCTTGTGTGAGTTTCCACATGCGAGTGAATTCTTACTCGCCCGAAATTTGATGCTTTTTGGCCTTGCTTATCATGGAAACAGGAATCGCCTTTCCTATTTCGTTGCGGTTTACATGAAGATGCGCTTAGGATTAACAAACAACATAGGCTACTCTGTCTTTCGAAATCGTTTTTTAATGTTGCACTCAAATTGTAATAATTACCATTTAATAATACTAAGAATTAATAACCCATAGGTAAAATTGTTCAATTACCTAACCAATTGAAGCAGAGACGAAAACCCCGGATTGGAATGTCATGTTTACTTCGCGTTCAACTTTAATATAATTAACCGATGAAAATTATTAAGTCGCGTTATTTTAAGAGGTTTGTCTGTGCGTTGACAAAAGATATGTGATTATTTCACACGCTTTTGGAGTTTATTTTAATTTTATTTTACAACTTTATTATGACCCGATGCGAAGATTGCTTATCGGTCTTTATCATATTCGCCGCACAAAGATTGCGACCGAGTGTTAGCTCTTTTCAACTCGTCTCAGTTACCGCTAATAAATCCTAATTGTAACAAAAGCAACGGGCAACAAAATAGTATGAATCTTCTTAGTAGATTAACACGGTTTAAACTAGAAGATATACACGGCGGTGAAGGATAGTGAAAATAGCGTTTAGTTTGCATTTTTAACCTGTCCCGTCGGACAAGCGCCGCGCAGTATTTACTTGTCCCACGCTATAAATCACCTGTCCCGGACAGGCGGACAAGCGTGTATGTCGAGCCCTGCTTATATAAGTTATATAATGACTATTGCAAAAAAATCTAAGATAAATACCATTTACATTGTTTCTTTACATATGATTGATTATAACCTGTCCGTATAACACAGGCAACCGTCAGATTATCCTGTGTTACCAGTCTGGTTACTAGATTTATTGCAGTTTGTTAATTATAATGATGACGATACTGAAGTTCTTTTTCCATACCAACCTTAATCTTTGGGTTCAGACAATGACTAAGCGGCTTGCTTTAATACCACAATATTACAGTTCGTTGTTGAATTTACAAGAGATAACCTATTTTTCTAAAAATAGGAAAGAAAGGAAGAAGATCAAAAGAAAAAAGAGGAAGAAGAAAGAAAGCAACAAGAAGAAGTTGAAAGATTTGAGAGAAAAATCCACCGCAGATCCAGGATCAAAAAGAGGGATTACGATCAAGATGATGCTGATGACTCGGGGTTTCTCTCCCGTATTTATTCCAGCTCAATAACTCGTGCTGTTGCAGTACTGGTTGTTATAATTTCTATAATTGCATTTGCTTACACTAACACTCAAATTTAGGAATTTTTTTTCCTTAAAAAATATTTATTTTATTTTTAATGTAAATTGTGTGGTTCTCTATATAAAGAATATTTTTGGTTTGGGTATGTCAACAATCCCATAAGGTTTTTTAATTTTTTTTTAAATTGTGCGCGGTTTAGAATGTTGCTGTAACAAAGAACATAACCTTTTGTGGTGATGCAAATATTTATTGATACTGATCCAAATTTTGAGTGCAATATTTTCTGGATGAAGGGTTCCAGATCACATTGTTGTGTTTGTTTGGTGCTATTATGACAGTGTGCTACATGTTTGATTATAGCCGTGTGTAATAAAACTTCTAATTTAATAAAAAAATCTGATTTTTTTACGCCGAAGCACACTTCAAAACAATAATATATTTCGCAGTACATTTTACGCATGGGAAATCTTAAACAAAAAATTTACATTGATGATTAAACAACAAAATGGCCTTTTCCTGAAATTTGTCACTGTTAACATGTAAGATGTAATCACAACACCAGTGACATTAAATCGTTCACAACAGCAAAAAAATCCGACAACGTAAAATGGTACATCCACAAATTAGGTATTATAATTATTATAAATCCCATCTCCAGAATATTTGAACATTTTTACGGTGCACTTGGGAACTCACACACGTTGATAAACGCTACTTTATAAAGTTTGTTTATTTTTTTTATCAGTACTTGTGTAAGCAAATAAGTAATTACGGAAACAATATTGGATTTTAGAATGACAGCAATTCTTTTTTTTAAATGGTGTGACTACGTTGTAATGTATACAGCGTGTTTACTAACTCAGATCAAGATACGAATTAGTGATGCCTTTTTATTTTGGCATGCTCAAATAATCAATGCTTTAATCCGTAATGCTTAAAATAATTGTTAAGATTAAAAAAAAAAAAAATTATTTTTCATAAGAGTTTTATTACTTTTATCATGCGGTGTAAATACAGTTAAAAGCATACATTTTTTTGCTAAACTTGCTGTGTAAAAAAATATTGGGGCGACACTGTACTAACAACTGCTGATGCGTGGCGCTTTGACAACTGTATTTTAAAAAGAGCGACTAGGGACGGAACGGTAGTCTCATTTTTCTCTGCTGGGTGGCGCTATTTATTTTTTGGGAATTATCTGGGGAGTAACTATTTTCGATATTAATGTTAGGGTTGGGGTTAAAGTTAGTTCTGGGGTTGAGATTAGTGTTTGGGACAGGGTTAGAATTACTTTCTATAGCAATCTAAGTGATCTAAGCGATCCTGTAGTATTTAGAGGTACCCGCGACTGAGTGGTCTTATACTAGTTTTCGCACTGACTAATCGTATTCCTCGTTAGTGTAGTGGTAAGCGTCGCCGCCTGTCACGCGGGAGACTATGGTTCGATTCCCCTGCGGGGATGTTTTTTTTTTCGTTTTTTTTAACTCTTTTGTTTCTTAGTTATAAACAAGCTCATCATAACGCCGCATTCAGCTTGTCTAAGCATTTTTGGATTTTTTTCAAGCATTGGCTAAAGTAATCGATCTCTGCAGTTTTTTGATTGTAAACACTATTTACTTAAAATGCGTAAATGGTGTAATAAACATGGGGCTAGAGTTAGTGTTAGTCTTGCGGTTGAGTTTAGTGTTCAGGAATGGGTTAAAATTAGTGTCCGTAATTTTAGTGAGTAGTTTCCCTCCTCCCCACTTTAGAACAGCTGATAAATAGCGCCATCCAGCAGAGAAAAATCAGACTACCGTTCTGTCTCTAGTCGCATGTATTTTAAAATCACATTATTTCTGTGGTTTAGCGTGTTCGTGTCAACAACGTCCAGTTTATATCTATGGATAGTGGTTACAGAACTTTAAAGGGCATTTATTTTACAACGTGGTCAAATAGGCGAAAAGACGAATATAGATGCGGTTTTTGTTTAAATTTTTGAAAGGCAGAATATAGATTGTAAAGTTTTTAATAGGTAACCAGTATTTAACTGCAGCACTTTCCAAAATTTACTTTGATAACCATCTTCAATTATTTTTTAAATATTTTTGTCTTTTTGACAAGTTTAAGTTCTTAAACCTACTGTCTATATCAGTGGTTCTCGATCTTTTTGACCTCGTGGCGCACCTGAGACCAATTAAGAAACGAACAGGCGCACTTTGTACGGGGAGTCAAAACAATATGTTAAATGCTCAAACAATTTCAGACAAATATGAAAAATTAAACGTTTAATTTAAATAATTTCATCACCGAATTTTCCACATAACGAAATTACTGTTTTTGAGCGCTTTTCGAAAGTTAATGTAGAACTAACGTTACAATGGAAAAGAACGAACTAGACACTAACCATTTAGTAGTTTATGATCTATGCACACTCTTTTGTAAATTTACGAAATGCAAGTGTGGTGCACCAAGCTAACCCCTGTGGCGCACCGGGCGCACCATTTGTGAACCACTGGTCTATATTTAACCCGAAATGGGGGGTCGCTCTAATTACTACAGAATCGCTTGAATCCCGAACTCTTAACTCAAACCCTAACCCTCCAAGCGATCCTGTAGTAATTAGAGGTACCGCAAAATGGATGGCTAAATTGTGTTTAAAAATGGTTGGTGCATCAGGAAATTAGGAGCAAACTGATAGTTTATTATATCATATTTTTTTGGTAGTCCGTAACAAAATTATTGTACTGTTAAAAGGCAATAGTTGCCATCTTAATATTGTTTAATTTATATGCCAGTTTGTAAAACGTATGTACGAAATAGCAAAAAATATGTTTCGAATTTTCTTCCTTGTTAAATCTGTTTCATTTGAAGATAATTGCCAACTATGGGGCCTAGGTCGACTAAAATTTTATTGTTGATAGTAGTACTCGGCATTCTTGCTGTTGTTGCAACACGTGAGCTGACCATGGATACACTTGCGAATAATTCGGTTATTACTGCTATTTTATCTCGTCTTCAACTTTTGGAAACCGAGAATAAGAAACTCAAGGAAGAACTGTCTACTGCAGAAAGTAATAAAAAAAAATATTTGAATGTTAGATTTTTGGCAGAAAAAGATCGGAAGCGAATATTGGTGACGGGTGGGGCTGGGTTTGTGGGCAGTCATTTGGTGGATAAGTTAATGATGATGGGACATGAAGTTACAGTGGTGGATAACTTTTTTACCGGCCGAAAGCGTAACATAGAGCACTGGATTGGGCATGAGAACTTTGAGTTGATTCACCATGATGTGATTTCTCCACTGTTTATTGAAGTGGACCAGATTTACCACCTTGCATGTCCAGCTTCACCGCCACATTATATGTACAACCCAGTGAAAACAATTAAAACCTCAAGCATGGGAACGATGAATATGCTGGGTCTGGCAAAACGGATAAGAGCCACCATGCTTCTTGCATCCACATCTGAAGTTTATGGCGACCCTCAAGAGCACCCACAAAAAGAGTCGTACTGGGGCCATGTAAACCCGATTGGTCCAAGAGCTTGTTATGACGAGGGTAAAAGAGTAGCAGAAACTATGTGCTATGCTTACGCATCCCAGGATAATGTGAAGGTGCGAGTTGCAAGGATATTTAATACCTTTGGTCCGAGAATGCACATGCAGGATGGAAGAGTGGTCTCAAACTTTATTCTTCAGTCACTGCAAGGTGAACCAATCACCATATATGGGAATGGAGAGCAGACAAGGTCGTTTCAATATGTTACCGACCTGGTCGATGGACTCGTGGCTTTAATGAACAGTGATGTCAACAGCCCGGTTAATATTGGCAACCCAGAGGAACATACAATCAGCGAATTCGCTCATCTCATACGAAACTACACACAGAGTAAATCAGAGATAGTGCATAAACAAGCTGCAACTGATGATCCGCGCAAACGAAAACCAGACATCACCAAAGCACAACAGTATCTTAATTGGAGCCCAGTTGTTCCTCTTGCATCTGGCCTTGAAAGGACAATTGCATATTTTAAGGCAGAATTACAGCAGGAATCCGGAAATAAAAGGAACGTCTTTTTACCACAAGAACTTTAATTCTATTTCACTTTTTTTAATTTATACATATATATATATATATATATTTAAATAGACACCACCATCCCTGTGTATATATTATATAACATACCGGTAAGACAAAATCCTTGTCTGTGTTAGTATAGTACCGGTAGTATCTAAGAAAGTGAGTTGTAATACCGATGTTTTTTTTAACAACACAATGATATCTAGAACATTATTATTATTCATTTTTTATAATAATTCTTAATTAGAATTGTTTTCAAATTATTTAGTTTTCTGCCTTGAATCTGCTATTGTGAATTATATCTACTGTGTCACACTGTCACATTATTTGTTCATTTTCTGCACCAGCTGACTTTTAACAGCTTTTTTATGTGAAAATGTTTACTTATTACTTTTATTTGTACTATATATCAACATAAAAGTTTAATCACTTCTATTGGAATTTTGATCAAATATCATTCCTACCAAAAAGACATCAATTCTGTGACCAATCCACTGAAAAACTTTTAGGGCTGTGGTCTAATATATTTAACTTTGATTTTTTAGAAATTCTATTTTAATAGGGTTGTTATATTTTTATGCTTAGCAACACTTAAACAAAACAGATATACTGAGGGTGCCACAGTGCTTATAAGAAATGCATATATTTATAATGCAGCACTGTTTATAATCAACTATTTAATCATTATAGTTAAATATATGTATGTTAATAAACAGTGTTTTAATTATAATTTTTAGTTGGCACAATGTTATCTTGCCATTTGCCACAAAAACAATTCTATCTAATAATAAATTTCTGAATGAAATGCATGG
>CH002883.1:390755-442120 GCA_000149265.1 Ciona savignyi
GCCCTGCTATCCATGGCCGAGTAAGATTTTTAAGATACATTCTACTGGATCATGTGAAATTTATTCTGCTGTGCACAATCGAAAAATGCACCCAGCTACAATATTCCCCTGAATTTTAAGGCCATATCCATATGCTGTTTCATTTATTAAATCATTTTAATACAAACATAATAACGGTTATCAAAAAACGATTTAAATTTCTTAAAATTTTTATCGTCAAGATCGTTTTAAGAAACTGTCAGTCTCCCATGCTGTGAAATTCATTTTATAAAAAATAAAAAGGCAAAAATAAGTGTAGACATATGCATGAAGTTTATAGGTTAAATGAACTCATGTCTTGTAAATTGCATGTACAAATGCATACCCATGTAAAATTTAAGTTTTAGGCCCTTAGTGAGAGTATTTGGATTATTGTTTGGTGACATTTGGTTCTCTACCAATAGTGCTACTAACCAAGTTTACTATGTAATAACCCAGTTTACTCATTCTATTTTTAAAGTTTACCAGCGCACACCCCCCAAAAAAAATTTCTTGTACAATTATTGGTGTAGTTCAATCTTAAATTAATATTCAGTATAATTTTAATATCTGTGCAACCAGCGCTCAGGTTCATGTAACGCTGACCACCGACTCTGGAAAACTTCTCTCCAAGCTCAATACGATCCAACCAAAGGGTGACATGAAGTTGCTTAATGGGTTGCGTGTTGCCCATCTGGCACTAAAGCATCGGCAAAGTAAGAATCACAGAACAAGGATTGTGGCATTTGTGGGCAGCCCAATCAAAGAGGACGACAAAGAGGTATTAGCCTGCATTATAATCTCATGTTTAAAGAATATTAGCGGAAATTTAATCTCTGCTACTTACTAAAATTTGTAGTTAAACTACTGGTCCGTAGGTTATTTTTCAGTTTATTTTCTAACTCCTTATTCTGACATGTAAGCCTATGCTATGCTCTTAAAATTCACTTGTGTATAAATTAATCGTAATGCTATGACATGAAGTGGCATGAATAAACGATCTACCAATGTTGTACCACGGATGTTGACAGTCCACACTGAAACCACAAATCAAAAAGTAATAATATACCATCAATAGGGCTGCGAATTAACGGTTAATTTAAAAAATGGTTAACCGATGTAAAAATAATCGGTTAACCGATGTAAAAATAATCGGTTAACCGATTTTCTTTAAACTACCATCAAATCGGCACCGTTTTTGGCAAAAAAAGTTCAGACAGCCGTAAAGGGCAGCAAAGAAATAACGCGCGTGATTACCGGCATTACCGGGTCTTATTTATGTGTTACTTTATAGTTTTTAAACGTCACCTTAAGACACATAGTATAACTTTGATTGTATTGCGTAATATTGAGTTAAAAATCAAACAATCAGCTTCTGAATGGTTGCTTATATTACGTTGACAATCAAACAATCGACGTGTGAACGGTGCGTATATTACGTTGACAATCAAACAATCGACGTGTGAATGGTTGCTTATATTACGTAATAATGAAACAATCAACGTATGAATGGAGTTATGTATATTTGAAGATTATTAAAACGCAATTACGCCCAATTAAATGTGGGCGGTAAAGTAACGTTAAAAAACGGTTAAACGGTTAAAATTTGACGTGACGGTTAACCATAAAAACGGTTAACCGTGGTTAACCGTTAATTTTTCGGAGCCCTCACCATCAACCCTTAAAACAAAAAGGTTTTTTTTTACAGACCCCATTTTAAATATATATATATGCACCTCCTTAGAAATATATGTTTAATAATTTTTATTATCCATTTTTTTCTAATAATAATAATAATGTTTTTATCCATATCATTCAAACTACTTTCTCATCATACAGAAAGAGGTAACTATTATTCTATGTGTATTAATTGTTTTCATAAATTTTTTAGCTGGTCAAGGTTGCTAAACGGTTGAAAAAAGAAAAAGTTTCAGTTGATGTGATTAACTTTGGTGAGCAGGAATGTAACACTGAGAAACTCACTTCTTTTGTCAACACCTTAAATGGAAAGGATGGTGCTGGGTAAATTAAATATTTTTTAAATTTCATTTATTTTCCTTGTATTAGATATAGTCTAGTTACTGGCTGTTTTTTTATAAATGTTTAGTATAATATGACGCAGTAGTGTATGGCTTTTGACTATACGGCCTTTCGTCTGAAGTGTGTTGTGTTTTTGTATGTCTCAACTCTGCCAGGCATGTGGAAATTAGGCTCTCTGTAGTTGGATTTTCGACACGATATTTCCTGAAATGGTATTTAAATTTCATTTTCTCTGATCCTATTAACTTTTCTCACCAGTTCCCATTTGGTGACCATTCCGCCGGGATCTATGCTGTCTGGGGCAATTGGGAGCTCCCCGATTGTTGTTGAAGAAGGATCCATGACATCCGCAGCTCAGGAGTTCGACATGGGATTTGATCCAAATTCTGATCCGGAGCTTGCTCTTGCTCTCAGAGTCTCATTGGAGGAGCAACGGCATCGACAAGAGGAGGAGGCAAGAAAAGCGAAGAACGAGACTCAATCAGCACCACCTACAGCCGGAGGAGGGGAGGAGAAAATGCTGGAGGACCCTCCAGCTACTGCCCCAGCAGCTCCTACATCCGAAGTCGATATTGCCATGATGACCGAAGATGAACAGATTGCTTATGCTCTCACAATGTCCATGCAGGCAACACCCGAGGGTAAAATTTACTGTTTTAAATCAAAAGTCAGTCTAACATTTTTTGTCCACCATACTGCCATCCATCTCTGATCAAGTAGTTTCTAAAGTGTAAACGCAACCCAGTTTACCTATATGAAAACCAAACAAGCAACCGCAAAGAACATTTTAAATGAAAAACGCAGCCCATGAATTTGTAATTCAATTGCCCCTTAGACCAAGAATTGACTATTTAGACTAGTGTCAGAACCAGGCACATTGCTTTTTAGGTTATTTTTGTTATAACAGCAGTTATTCTTCTAAATGACAGATAGCATTCCTCAAACACCAATGGAAACTGAATCTGCCGTTGGATTTCAAGGCCAGGTAAATCAATAAATTTATTGTAATATAATGTTCATATTTTGCCAAAGTGTAAAACCTAGATAACGAATGACAAAAAGAAAGTAACAAACTTCAAAAATAGATGGGTGCAGACAGTGAAGATGACGATGATGACGTCATCGTGGATCCAGGCTACCTCCAGAGTGTGCTAGAGAGCTTGCCTGGAGTGAATCCCAACAGCGAAGCAGTGCAACAAGCAATGCGCGAATTTGCACAGAAAAAAGATGGAGAAACCAAGACCGAAAATGATGACGAAGATGATGATGATGCCATTATCGATCCAAACTACCTCCAGAGTGTGCTAGAGAGCTTGCCTGGTGTAAACCCTAACAGCGAGGCAGTGCAGCAAGCTATGAGTGAATTTGCACAGAAAAAGGATGGTGAAAAAAAGGGCAATTCATCAAAAAACGATAAAAAATAAACGACGTGCATTATTTAGCTGCTATTAATGGATGTAAATTGTATCTGTTCAACAAACTTTAATCGCATCTTTGGTTCTGTTTATCAACATTAAATTTGCTTCACAGAGTGGGATAAATCTGCATTTACAGAATTTTGTATATTAAATTATACATTTGTGTTGTCAAAACGAAGCCGTGAATTTAGGGCGAATGGCATTTCATAATGACGATTTACATTAATTTGCCCAGGATAACATCCTGTAGCTGACCATGCCTATACAAAATTAGCATACAGTTTCATCACGGCCCTCTTTATTAAATAAAATATGTATTAACAAGACTAATGCACAATACGAAAAATATATAATTTGTTTCGTGTGCAAATTAACATTGAAGAATTGATACGATGCTCTCTTCACAATCTTCGGGACACATCACGGAATTCGCGAATGCCTAATGCCCTAATGTGTCGTTATCGCACATGTAGTCTTCATATTATAGGATAAGATATTCATGTTTGGTTTGTAGGGAGCCGCTATGGCCGCTTACCTCAATTGTATTGAGCAATTGAGGCTATTAACTTAGTACCAATTACTAGTTAAATCGTTTCAACGATATAGATTCCAGATAAAACTCTTCAGTATCAACACATACAAGATGTTTTTTAATGAGTTAGGACTCTCTATCTCTCTCTCTTTAGCCAAAGTGAAATAAACTTATATAGCCAAAGTATTCGACAGCTGCGGCCATAATCGTCAACCTAATAACAATAGTTCAGTGATGACGCATTGGAAGCGCAAATGCCGGCTGTGGCGATTATAAATATTAAGTAAAACATGAATTCGCTACAGGTTAAAATACAGGCAATCGTCAGATCATCTCGCGCCCACCGTTGGGTTGCCGGAGCTATTGCAGTGTGTTGTATATGATAGACACGTTCCTTCAATTTGGCAGAACCCATTAATCCGCTGGGTTCAGGCAATGTCCGTTAAGTGCCTTGCCCAAGGACACAACCGACTAGCTAGCAACCAGTTTCGAACCTTCAACCGTTTGTTTGAACGGCGTCGCACTAAACCACCAGACTAACCGGTCGTTGGGTTAACAGTATGAAATATGTTCTTTGTGTTTGAGACGTTTGTACATTTTAAGTATAATTTAATAATAATTTGCCAGGTCTGGTTTCTATCCACAACACTTGGTTGCAGACCGCTGGCGTCTGAAACCTGTTTTCATAGAGGAAATATAAAATTAAACTGGTTCATGTTATATTTTTAGCAGGGTATGTTTCCAACCCATAATTAGTTTGTAACTAAGCCATACGACCTTACAATGTCATATTTTTTCGACTTTAACAACAAAATAATATATAGCGCCCCCAAGACAGCGCCGCGGAAACCATGACAACGGTACAGCTGTAGTATGAACTTAGAAATTTGTTTTGGATTTGTGTAAAAATGTTCTGATTGTAGTTATGGTATCATAGTTATATTACTTTAAAATTAAAAGTTAAAAAGCCTTATATGGAAAACCGATAACTTTGGGATATAGTTTTAGATTGGGAAAAGTATCACAACTTATTTAGGCGATCCTCACGGTTCACGTTTTTTGTCCAGGGAAATTTATAAATATGGACGGGGATGTAATTGGCATTCGGATATCCCCGCCTGTTGTGGAATTTGTAGATGCAACAATCAACGAAGTTCTTACTACTAACTTGAGCGTTCAAAATGTCAGCAAGTTTAGCAAAAGAATAAGATTTCATGCCCCCGTAACAGATGTAAGTTTCTATTAAAAAGATGACCCTCTACTCTAGTTAAGTAACATTGTTATGCGATATGATTATAGTCTACATCTGATCATGTAAAAATGTTCATATATTTTTTAAAATGCCAAGATTAATATGTTCTTATCGTAAGAATTCTACTCCTTTGCCATTTAACAGAGATAACTTTAACTCAGTTAAATCTATAGAATTATAAAAAACTATACAAAGCCGATGAAAAAAATACTAAAACTTCACTAAAATAACTTTTATTTAACCTCAGGCCCACCATAATTGGACAAATAAGTAGCTTTAAAAATTATTCTCAACCTGGAAATAAACATAGTGGTACCGTGTCCTGTTCGTATTCTTTTTATAAAGTCATATAAGTGTAAAGTTGAAACTTTTTTTACAGAAATTCAAGCTGCATGTATCAAACCCAGAGCGACCAGTTGCCCCTGGGTTGGAAGTCCAAGCGACTGTTGAATACATGAACAATATGGCTGAGGACGCCAGAGATCGGATCATTCTCTCTGTGGATGAAGACATAATTGAGATACCTCTCTATGCGTAAGTGTGTAAATGTATGTACTGATGGTATGTATGTACCATTAAAAATCTCTTTATATGTCCAAACAGCCGTTATATACAGTAAGATTATTTTTATTTTAAGGTACACTATAAGCGCATGTACCAGTACTAGTGTTATTGGAATTTTAGCAATGCCAACCCTGATGGCAATAATACTATGTGTTGAACTGCTTGTTAAACATAAGATAAAGCATGTTGTTTTAAAGGTGTGAGTCGGTATTGTTATTTGTAATTAAGTGCAGGCAACTATCGAAAACATGACACTGGTTTTGCATGGACTAAGAATGACAATTGGGGGAAATATATATATTTCATCTTTTACAAAAAATATGTCAACATGTGTTATTGCATACAAAATTATATACTTAATTATTTTACCAGCTACACTCCAACCCCGCTACTGGATTTAGAGGGCCCAGTGGATTTTGGAATGGTGGTGGCTAACAGTAGAGTGCTGAACCAGGAAGTAGCTCTAATCAACCATGGCTCGTTAGCTGGAGAGTTCAAGGTTGTTTACAGTGGTTCCAAACCCATTGTCATCACCCCATCGAGTGGTAAAGTTAATCCAAAGACGATACAGCTTATCAAAGTGGAACTCGTGACTGATAACCCAGGAAGCATAGTTGAAACGGCAAGGCATGTGTTACTTTATCGCACTACGACTGATCTGGCTAACATATTTATTCGTTATCTAATTTTCATATAAAAGCATAACTTATTGTTTTTCTTAAATCTGTCATGTTACCCGGGTAAGGTCAAAAGTCTTTAAGGCCTACATTACTGGTTCTTAAGGTTTACCAGGGATTCGTTCCTTGTAATGTATAGGCCTATAGTATTATTTAAAATTTAAAAATATGCACCACAGTGTTCAACTCGAAGGAATGCAAGACACAAAGCTTGAGATCAGAGCTACAATCGTGGAGCAATCTCTGCAGCTCATATCACACGACAAGCGATCTCCTTTGATGTGTGTTTCATTTGGGCCGGCTTACTATGGTACTGACAGAATAGAGCCTGCATACTTGTTTAATAACGGCCCAGAACCAGTGAAATGGGTATCAGTGCTGGAGGAAGGGGCAGATGGGGAGGAAGCTGTAAG
The DNA here is from genome assembly GCA_000149265.1 of Ciona savignyi. NCBI lineage: Eukaryota > Metazoa > Chordata > Ascidiacea > Phlebobranchia > Cionidae > Ciona > Ciona savignyi. The sequence goes on from CH002883.1 coordinate 397,670, forward strand.
TTGGATATTTTGTTATCAGATATGAAATCATAGGCGTAAATACATAAGCAAGGCATTATAAGTCGATTTCGCATAACAAAGGTGTTAAGGCCAGCCTTTTTCTCTTTTTATTTGTATTTATCATATACAGTTATACACATTATCTGTGTACCCTCAAAAGCCCATTTAAAAAAAATCGAAATTTTCATAATCTTTATCGATTCACATTAGGGCACCGATCTTACAAAATCCACTGCGGCCATGCTAGCGACTTCACCCATGGAACGTATACGTGGTCGAGCATATGATATTCTAACCTCACTCATCACGGTGCTGCCCAACCAGGGAACTATTGGACCTTATCAGAAGGTACCAGTCAATTTTAGGTAAGTAAGTGATGTGATCATCCACCAGTCACAAAACCAAATACCATTCCCCCCCAGGTTCAGTCCCCGTTTCAACAGCTCCACTGTGGGTTGGGAGGCTACTGAGAAACCTCCTCCTCGACAAGACTTCGCACTTTTTATGAAGTTTGAGATGGTGGGAAGCAATGACAGCTTTCTGGAGGAAATCAGTAATAGTGGGTCTCCTTATTGGTGTTATCAGGATGGGGTTAATTTTTAGCAACCTTCAATCTAGAATGCTGATAAACTATCAACAAATTGGTCTGCCATCAAGTCCTTTACCCATATACTTATGTTTTGATATTTACAGCGAATAAAAAGATTGAAGTGGCAATCCGTGCTACCGCAGTACCAGTGTTGGTCAATATTCACCCAAGCAATACTTTTGACTTCGGAGAGGTAAACAAAATGCACTGCGTTTAATTATATTTCTAAAATACCTGTTTCAAACTAATTTATTTTATACATTTGCAAAAACATGCATGTTGCCGTACTCACATACTGTGGCCATCTTTATTGTTTTTTTTGCATACTGTATAGACCAGTGATTCCCAACCGCGGCTCCCAGCTAGCCTTCTTGCGGCTCTCATTGACCTTTGAAAATCCCCTAAAAAATATTAGAAAAATCTGATTCTAATAATAAAAAAAATAAAATTAGTAATCTAAAATTACCCTTGCTTAGTTTGAAGGCTGGGAAAAGAGTTTTTACTTCATAGTTAAGATTAGAGGCAAAGAAAGTTGTGAAAAGGCTGCTATTGTTACGTCACTGTTTTCTTAAAGCAGTGTGCTTTCATGTTTTCATGCGGCTAAAAGGTTGGGAACCACTGGTATAGACAATGTAAGTTTTTTTGCAGTGTTTAATTTATCCTGATTTGAGAACCACGAAAGGTTGTGAAATACATATTTCTGTACATTTTTCTTTCTCTCAAAGGAAAAAATTCCATTTTACCTCAGATATTTTGCGGCGATCATACAAGTGCCTTGTGCACACTGACCAATGAATCGGCTTTACTTCCACTGAACATACAGTGTCGTAAAGTGGCTCATTTCAACGTCACACCTGCACAAACCAAAATACCGCCTGGGAAGACACAGGTTCGCTGATTTTTTGCAATTGTTGCTTTGGAGAATTATGCACAACGAGTTAAGGTTTTTGTGTAGTGGATCTAAAAGACTACCTCCATATGTTTTTTGCATAAATGCATGATATGTATGTATATTGGTAACATGTATAAAAAGAATTTTAACACATATTTCATTTATGCCAAGTACATTTATATTTTGCTAACATCTCTTCAGGATATCATCCTGTCCTTCCAACCAAACCAAGCAGGCAGCTTCCAACCCCTGCAGTTACTTGATGTGATCGGGAAGGTTTGCATATCGGCCTCGGAGAATGAAGGTTGCGATGAGGTGACCAGATTGAGGTTGACGTCATTCCAAACCATTCCCATCCAACTTGTTGGGACGTCTGTGGCGATTCCAAAGCACAAAGAACCAAAGTGAGTTTTAGCAGGATTTGAAAAGCACACTCTAGAAATGTACATTTAAGGTAAACTGGGGAAATATAAATTGTACATATGTGTATACATGTACTAGAATAAACTGAGGTGGTATTTAGCAAACCTTTATTTCTTCCATCTCATATTCTAATAAAATCTGTTGCACAGTCTTACTTTTTGATTGTTTCCATTTTGCCAGAGTCAACCCAGGCATTACACCACTGGTTACAAACGAGACTGGCCAATTCATTGATGTTACCTTCGAGAATATCAACAAGGTAAAAGGACAGCTACGCACTACCATTGTTAACTCGGCAAATGCCAAGCTTCATTTGCATGATGGGGATAAAAAGAAAAAGGCACTTGTTGCTTTTCCGAATGACAGGTTGGTTTTTATGTTTGGAAAGCGACAGTAGTAATACAGCGAACCTTTGTAAAAACACCCACCTAGATTCCTTAATTTATTGGCATTTGTTATTAGTTTAGGTTTTTTTGGTTTACATCGGTAAAACACATAGTAAAAATTATAATGACATTTAGAAATATAAAAACTTGGCAAATGTAGCTGCTAAACCTAATAAATAACAAAGTTATTTATTTACCTGTACTGTGCTATTTTTAATTTTGAAAACCCTATTTAAATCACTGGATTACAGCAGTGTCCTGTATGTGCCTTGTACACATACAACTGTGGGACTTTGTGACCATGATTGCATGTTAACTAATGTAAAAAAGTAAATGTTTAAATGCACACTGTATTTTACAAAAAAATACCTGTTTTTTAAAAATTATTTCTCTGCCTCTTCATTCACACAAATATATTTTTATAAAAAAGTTTGTTCCGCCATCAGAGCACAAAGCATCCGACCGTCGAAACGCGATGATGAGTATCAAACCCCGTTCACACGTAGCAAGCGTCACACGTACATTGACCCTGACTATGCTTATACAGTGGAAGAGGAGGCATCACGCAAGCAGCACCGAGATAAATACACACAGTTTATACGTGAAGCCACTGATACAAGGGTGCGAAAGGAACAGACAAAGTGAGAGAAAAGTTGAATAACCTTTTTTTAAAAATTTTTTCTAAAAATTTTCCCAACAATGTTCGATATGCTTATGAGCACACCAGTTCTATTATCACTCTATCATGATAATTGTTAAAGTTATAATCAAATTTAGCATAAAGTGTCAAACCTATTTTTTTTAATTATGCAAAAATAGTTGTTATAGGATATATATTCATGTTTATTCCTGTAATGGGGGGAAACCAAGGGGGTTAACAAACAGACAATCGTAAATCCCATTGCGCCCACCGTATGGTTACTGGAGCTATTGCAGTGTGTTGTATATGATACACACGTTCAGGGCTTTAATTTAGTAGAACCTTTAATCTGCTAAGTTTAGGCAATGTCCATTAAGTGCCTTGCCCAAGGACACAACTAAAGCCAGTGGATTAATGGGTTCTACCAAATTGAAGAAACATGTGAATCATACACAATGGACTGCGTGTGTTAACCCTATTGGTTTTCCCAATCACAGGGATAAACATGGATATCCTATCCTATTCTATAAATATCCTATCCTATCATATTGAGTTACATTTTAAAATGTCTTAAACTAAAATATGTATTACCTTTTAATCAGCTTATTTGTTTTTATGAAGCAAAACTTTTTTTATTTTTTCATGTCAGAGCATACAAAGAAATCAACAACCCAACGGACCTGGCACTAAAGCCTGCTGATGGGTTAAAGCCTCCCAAACTTTCTCCCATGGAATTTGATACTCCAGGTAATAATCCCACCCAGCTACATAAAAAAGTAGCATAGTAAAATAATGTATAGTAGTAAATTTTAAAAGATATGGGTACCGGTACTTCTTGTTTTTTTTACTAAAGAAACTTAAACAAAACAAAAAATCTCATTTTTAGTCCAGTATCAAATTTGCCCACTGAAAGAAAAGCATAGGCTTCTAACGACTCGGCAGCTTGCAAATCAGGAGCGTGTAACAGCAACGCGACCCGTCACTGAAGGCTTAAATGCCGTACCAACCACTCATGTTGAGAAAGCTGATTGTCGGCGACACTTGTCACCCCAGGTACCTCCGTTGCATCATGTGATCAAGCATCAACATTATATTTCCTATGGTTACACTTCCAACTTTTTATTATATGCTCCAGTCTCTAGTTTAGTTAAGTGATTCCAATTTTAAAGTAAATTCAAACCCAGGACCTTCACAAAGTAGTGATTGGGCCGCCCACCATCGACTTTGGAGAGGTTTGCCTCAGATCAACGAACAACAAACAACTACACATCGTCAACAACCTCAACCACTTCATCCATGTGCAGGTTAAATTGCTCATAGTCAAAATAACTGGCATTCTTCGAGCTTGTCGACCATGCTTTGGGGCACCAAACGCTATCGAAACAAATTAGTGCTAAATGAAATTTTAACAGAACTAGATTACAATAGCGTAGTTTTGTTGAATGAATAGTTTTGCTTAGTGGCACTACTTACAGCATCTCATTGTCTGATTAAGAAATTTAATAAAAAATATTTTTTATTCGAGTATCAGTTTGCTTGTTAATAGGTTAATAACATTAAACATTGTACTCAGGTGACCATAGATTGCAAGGAATTGCGACAGACATCTCCGTTATCCCAAGTCATACCAGCTCAATCTAAAGCTCAGTTCACCCTTGTGTTCGAATCGAACTCGCAGGGAAAGTTCCAACGTTCAATAAGGTTGTTGTGCTTGACTGGCTTAAAGTAAATTAAAAAATTAAAGAATTTGGTTATTTTATGTTTTAATACCTTTTCCATGGGTATGGATTTTATGACTTCAAAAAAGAAGAATTTACGAAAGGGAGTGAAAATATGTGGCAGCAAACATGAGTAACTCAGCTTGTAACAAAAATGATTATCACTGCAACATTGCTGCTATGTCATAATTAAAATAATTATTCTGGAAATAAATTTTTAACTTTTAAACTAACGGTATGTTTCTCACATGACCCTTGCAAATTTTCGACTTAATATTGTTTTAACTTTGGTGAGCAGAAAGCAACCCTCAAATTGCTGTGTTAACCATCTCCATTACAATCTTCCACCAGTTACACAGTGAATAGTCAACATGAGAGCCACGTACTAGTGCTTGCTGACGTTGTCCCGGTTGCTTTGGAATTATCATCGGAATATTTGGAACTTTCCTCTGAGCCTGGGCTACCTGCTGATGCTGGATACAGGTTGGTGGCCATTGTGTGCTCAATTGAACAAGGAACACTGATATTGTGATCCTATTTTTTACAAAGTTTCTATGAGTCTGACTAATACGTTTTTGTGATTTCGGTAAAACTCTTTATTTAATTAAAACTCTATAATTTAAATAGCAGTTGCCCTACTTTTTTAGTGTGAATATTTAATGCTAATGTATAAAACTTTATTTTTCTCTGTAGCATAATGATACTGCCATCGTGAGTGATTAACGATAACTATGTAGTTTTGAAACATTTTTTAACTTAACATAGTAAGATTTGTGTAGAGGGTACCTAATCTGTATTTATAATTCCACCCAACCAGAGCAATCGTGACGCTATTCAATCACCGGAACTATCCCGCTGAATTCACGTGGTCACCAGTGTTGAGTGACAGGGGAACGGCCTTCTCTATCCGGCCTGCTACTGGTACTGTGGAAGCATTCAAAGACTTGAAATGCGAGGTAGGGATATTGTGTTACTCTATGGAAATCCTAAGCAAATGGTTCAAGTTTCAAACCAATTATATTCGTTAACTCTCAGTTACTTTTCTGACCAAAGCAGTGTTAGAAATTAGTGAATAAAGTAAAATGCCTCACATAATCTGTTTCCGATATTTCACAGTTTTTCAATTTTAAATGACCCATTTATTCGTTAAATGGAAGGCCATATTTATCAACTGTCTTGCCATGCATACAAGTTTTCACCAACACAGCTTAAACACTATTATCATGTGATATTTGTGACCTGGTAATTTTAGTTTGTTTATGTCACACCTGTTTATGAATTGTATGTAGGTTGTGTTCCACCCAAGTTACTTTGCCCCTTTGGAAGGCGAATTTCACATTCAAGTGCATAACGGGAACTCAACTTCACTTAAATGCTTGGCCAAGCTTGGTGCAACTAATGTCCAGGTATGGAGTTTAACAATTTGTTAAATGTGTAGAAAAAATAAGTATTTGGGAACTTTTAAGAAAACTCAATTTACAATCTCTTGAGTATTTGTATTCCTATAATATTGCATTATTATTTTCTTCACTTCTTAGGCAGAATTATATTATGATGCACTTTTCATTATTTAAAAGCTTTCCATAGTGTTAGTTGTATGATATTAGTATTCCAAATTTTAACTTTTGCTTACAAACACGAACATTGATACTTTTATAATTTGTTCATCTCTCTTATTTTATGATTCTTCCAGTTTGTGGAGCGTCGCATATTATTCGGTAACGTACCTCTCAACATGCGCACCACACGCACAGCATTGCTGCAAAATAGTGGCCACAACCATGCTATGTTTTATGTCATCAACTCTAATCCGTTCCCCGGTATGACTGTCACTCCTGTCCATGGGATGGTCCCAGTTGGTGGGAACGCTGAGCTCAAGGTAGGAACTCTTACTTGATTTGGTTTGAGATAAAGTATTTTGAAGATCCATTAAGTTTAAATATAAAATGAAACTAAATTGGTCACTAAAAAGGTTTAAAATGCCTTTTAAATACCAAACCAAAAATTACAAATGCATTATAAAAATTTAATCAGATATATAATATTGGCTTTTAAGTTTATACAATCATAAATTTTTTTTAGTAATCTGTTTAAACAAAATAATTCAAAGTTTTAAATGTTTTATTATGTAATTTTTCTTTAGTGTTGTCCTGATTCTTTAAAACATTTGCTGACATTTATTCTTTGCATTTAAAAAAAATTATTTACCATTTATTGTCACACAGATTGTGCTCTCTCCCACTGCAGTTGTGAAGTTTGATACATGGATCCAAGTGAATGTAAGGGGTTGGAAGACAATCGATCTTAGAATGGGGGGGACAGTGGAACCTCCAGAAGTTGATATCGACGTTAAGGTGGTGATTTTAAGTGTTGTTTTAGAAGCAAAATTATCATATTAAGCAAATCTTTTAATAAACTATTTTAATATCATAACAAAATAAATCGTTAACTCAATGAGTCAATTTAAATTAAATATCTGGACGTTTAATACACTGACAAATTTCAGGAAAGGGATATTCTAACTAATAACAGTGTTATAATTGACAATTGTCATTTTTCACCAATGTGATAAACATGAGTAACCTATTTCTATTTTACTATGCATTCCTTTTATTCAAACTTAACAAACTATTGTATAGACAATTAAAAAAATCTTTAAAACCAATAATAATACACATTGGCAAGACTTTGATATTTTTTATGTTTTAATAGTTAGAAGCACGATTTACTAAAGTAATACCAAATTATCACATTTATAAACAAAGTCTGTTATCATCAGAAAATCTTATGTACATGTCTAATTCGAAACCACTCCGTCTTATTACTCAAAAATTCACACATAGAAAAGAAACAAACTTGTATTATATGGCATTCGCAGGCGTTTAAGTACAGTGGTGTGTACTGTGATTCCAGCGTATCCATCCCATTCAACCTCATCAACCACACATCCACTCGTGTGAGAGCTGAGTTTGATCTCTCAAAGTTCGCTGATTTTACTCTCTCCTTCCCTGAAGAGGAGGTTGATGGTGAGTTTGTGTTATTCGTTTTGGAATCGATATAATTATCACAGTTGGTACCTAATGGAATCTTGTATATTTTGGTCCGCCTGCATTATAAGTTGCTTGCAAGATTCTTATTTTACTATTCCACATCTGACAATGTATTAAATCCCCTAAAACTTTGATTTAATAAAAGTTCACAAAGATATATAGTTTAAACACAGTTAATATAAATTGAACAATCTTTAGGATAGCACCAATTAATTCCCGCCTGCAATTGATGGAAAGTAACATAATAAAACTTAACTAAAATGCCATGTATGTTTAAAATCACAATCAAACTCATTTAAACCGAATCGGAAACGAAAGTGAGAACCATCACAAAATTATGCTCGATATAAAGCATTTTCCCATTGTCGTTACCAATATGTTTTCTTACACAAGTATTCAATCGCAATTGCGTCTTTGTCACAGGGAAGAAAACAAATTAATTGTTTAACTGCTGATTTGATGCTTCTTAACAATTGATCTATGCAGTATTTTGGTAGAAAATATTGCAATAATAGGGCTGTGACAGTGTGTGCATTCAATCAGGGGTGCGTCTGTGAAAGAACATTGTCAATATAAGAAAAAAACAATTTTTTTATTCACTCGGTTTATATTTTCCATGTGAAATGCCGCCTGGAGGTGATTTGTTAAATACCCGTCCTTTCTTGTTAAATGGGTTTATTTCTGCCAAGAAGATTTTATCAGAGGTTTTCAGTTTCACTTTCCGAAAAAGTGTACAATAGATTCTACACCATTGCATCATAACCACCCCTAAATATGCAACTGTTTGTCACTTCATCAACGATAAAACATCAAAGTTTGCCAGATTCCTTATTTTTAAATGGGAATGATTTTAAAGGAAATTAATTACATTTTAGTATCAATTGTGTAGTGAAACCTGCCCATCATTTTAGTTGATCCCAACGCAGAAGACCTCATGCAACCAAATCGTTATTGTGTCCAGCTGGGTGGGCTGCAAGCATTGGGATGTGTTCTAACTTTCCACCCAACTACTGTGAGTATACTAGATGTATTTTAAGTTTAATCCAAGGCCGTTATAGATTTTAACTATCTACACTGTGTACGACAATGATTGAGTTTCTAGAAAAGGATCTTAACAGATATTGCTTTGATTAATTGGTTTCAAATAGCCATTGAAAAGCTGTGGCTAAAATAATAAACAGACTAAAATGTTCAACAAAGTTCAGTGAAGTTTTTTTGTTGAATCTCATACAATTTTATCAATGAGACAATCATGTACCACGTCATTATTTTCTTTTAATTTAATTCACATTATCTACCACCAGGTTGCATCTTACGATTTTAACCTTCCTGTTATAATCAACCAAACCGGTGCTCCAAGCCCCACCCCCAGTACTTTCCCACCTACCCCTGTACCATCAGAACGTCACATAATTACCCCGAGACCCATAGAAATCACCATTCCAACCCCGCGAAGAAGGGTAGTGGCTACCGCACTGAGACCCATCCTGCAGCTATCTGGTTCCAAGTGAGTTTAATTAAATCCAAGTGAGTTAAAATAAACTGTAAAAATAATAAAATATTATGTTAGAATAACATGCACTTGTACACATAATTGAATATGCATGCAGTGAGTAATTATTGTGGTTATAGAAAAGATGTGTTTCTGATTTGGTTGCACCCTGATAATCTAAGATTTTGTCACTGGAAAAATTAAAAAAAAATTTAGAAGGAAAAAAATACCATTCAACAAATGAAAAAATAAAACTTTATTTTAACTTCAAAATAAACATTTTAAAATGAGCCGTTCATTAATGTATTGTTCTAAATGACACAAGGCCACAAATCAGAAAGCAGTAATGTGTATATTTTATCTCCACAGATTGGATTTTGCATTGCCAGTATCATTCATGGACATGAGCATTCCTGATAATGCTGGGGGAGACCGCAAACATCTCACTCTTATCAATAAGAGTGACTCAGCGATTACTTGGGATATTGATGTGTCATCAGTGGAGAATTACCTTGATGACTGTGCGTTTTCGTAAGTTTGGTTGTTGACTTTTTAAAATTTATAATATTTGAAAACTTTAAAATGTGTTTAGTTTATTTAAGGGTGTGGTATAACAAAATTACAATTAAATTTTCAACTGCATATTTTTGCTGCTGTTTTACTGTTTGGATTTCCCCAGATTTGTGAAGCCGGGAGGGGCATGGTTCCCACAAGACAAGGTGAACGGAAGCATTGAGCCCAACCAGTCCACCACCATCACTGTTATATTCTGCCCTAAGAATGTGGGCAGTTATGTTTACAAGATTCCCGTTATTTTGAATGGAAACAAAGCGAAGCCATATAGGTGGGCAATGGTGCAGTGTTGATATTTTGTAGCAAGGCTTATAGCACTTTTTTACCATGTAGATTATATGATGAAGTGCTGGTGTCACCAAGTTGTCAATTCATTACTTTGTATTAGTTCGTGCTTACTGTTGCCAAAGCTATGAAAGTGTTGTATATTCACTGTAAATTCAATTTTTGATTGATCCATTTCAATTCACTGGACCAACGTCATCAACAATGAAGTTTTCCATTGTTAGGGTAAACATTGTACCAAGCATCTGTCTTGTGACCCCAGTCCTTCCCACAATAAATTTTATTACCGATTACAAATTTTAAATTTTTATTAAAAATTCTTTCCCATTTGTTTCACAGATACATACAGTTGAATGCATTGCTACAAGCCCCCAGTATAACGTTTGACCCACTAGCACTTGTGCTCACCCCCGTCCCCCTCGCTACTGCTGTGTACGCCGAGTTTAACATCATCGCTTCGGGATATAACCGGTAAGATGGCTGCGATTTGTACGATTTAGAAATGTTAATATAATAGTCCAGCAACAAATCAGGGGTTTAATTATTATTTCACTAAAAGTGTCAGTTATATTTTGTTTGTAACACTGTCAATAAAATATTAGCCATTTCACTATGTTAATGGAGCAAGTAATATGTTCAGAATTAGTTTAAGTTATTTTTTGTTTCCACAAAACACGAAGCACAACCTTTGATAAAAAATTGGAAAACAGAGAAAGATGTGTAAAAATGGAGAAATGTTACATATTTCACTGCTAACGTTGCCTTGCCCACAAATATTGCTAAAAGCAAGCAAAAAATAGATACTGTTATTATTATTATAAGGAAATGATTATCTGGAATTTAACGTGTTTATTTACTGTATTAACTGTAATGATTTTATTGAAAATCTCATGCTACTTCCATGTACAAACATGGCTACTTCTATATAAACGATAAATACAATAAAGACCAAGAGTTCAAAACTAACTCCATACAGACCAAACAAACTGAAGGTCGACGTACCGGATGTAGAAGCAGATGACGGAACAAACATTTCATGTTTTGCACTCGAGTTTCCCAATGGGCCCATCATACCGGCTTCTACTAAAGTGCAATCCAGCGGTAATTTGTGGCTTTTTTGAAGCAAACTGATCTTCGTATTTGTTCTTTTTTTTATTATTTATTGTTATAAGCTGTAAAAAACTTTAAAAAAGCTTTTCTATGCAGATGACAAAGTTACGACCCTGATCCCATGTGTTCTAACATTTAGTTCCGAAAAACCGGTGTCCGTTACTGTAGACCTCACACTCACTGATGAAGCTGGAAGAAGGTGAATTGTTAAATGACTTTTCTTGTTACACGTTGTCACATAATGCTTAGGAATTGATTTTCAGATCCTTTTATATATTTTGTATCTTTGTGTCTGAACTATAAAAAACTTGATTACGTAATTACGAACCAAAAAACTAATACATGGGATTCCTGATTCCATGTATACCACCACCCTATATGCCCAAGTTTTTTCTTTTTTAAGCCTGGTTTGCTGGAGGTCCAATTATAAATTTATTTGTCATCTTTGGTAGGCAACATGACCATGTGTATTAATTTAGGTGTCTGACACCATCTATAGATTAATCAATCCATGCATCTTCTATTACATGTGGGAATGTAGATTACCAATCCACTTTAATATATATTATCGTTCAGATTCAGCATCCCTGTCACAGCAACCGCAGACAACTGCATACTCACTGTGTACCCCTTCCTAGCAGCCCATAGAACTGACCACCAGATTGTCTGTGAGCAGGACAAAGCACTTAGAGGTCAAGCACTCGATGCCAACTCTGGTACAGCACCATTGCTACATAATATTAAAAGAAATTTGTTCATTTTGTTTTTAGAAATCTCATATTATAAATTTGAAAATTAATTTTAATATTATTACAAATTTACAAAACTGTATTTAATACATATGTACAGACAAAATATTTGTGATCAACTTTCAATTTCCAGTGAGTATTGGTGAGGCGGTTTTACTGCCGTGTATTTCTCCCCACCGTCCTTCCACACGTGGGAGCACAAGCGCCACAAGCTCTCACTTTGGAACTGCATCATCATCATTTGATGAGTCAACAAATTCTCCTTCAGGTTTGTAAAATTTTTTTAAATATTTAAGAATTTAATTTACTAGAAAGTTATTAATCTCCAAAAGTAATATTGGTCAATCAATAATATTTTATTTTAATGCATTTTTTCAACATAATGTTTGAAGAATATAGTTTGTTATTTTTTAATTTTATTTTTCATTTAGTGTTTTATCCGCTTAAACCCTACTTTACCGTATTCCCGAGCGTTTCGCAGAGCTGACAACAATCAGCACCTCATACTACTTTTCCTCCTGTCTATCCACCAACACCACCCCTGATTCCATCACCTTTAAATCAGAGTGTGGTTTGTGCTCAAGGTGTAGAGGTCAGTACAGATTCAGTGACAGGTTAGAACAGCGATGAGATAGAGAGTGGACGTGACGCTTGTTTGTAGTCGGTGTTAAGGTGTAGAGAGCATGGCTAATAGAACAGATCTTGCGGTATTAGTTGCATAAGATGCTTTTATTACATCATTAATTTAAAGTTTAATAGAAGTGAATACTTTCTTGAAGTTGGAAACAACAGTCGTTTCATACAACTACCATCAGGAAACTGGTCCATCATTATATTAGCATTATATATCTCAGTGAGACTTAATAATCAGTTTAGTGTCAGCTGTAGAATAGATTTAGAAAGAAGACGAAGTGGAAACGATTAGTTTTTTAAATTTTAGAAATTAAAACTTTCCTGTGGATTGTTATTTTAATTTACAAACTCTGTTAGTCATATGTGACAAAATTGAATTGTGGAAGGACGAGAAGCATTAAGGAAATTATGTAGTTAAAGTTGTAGTAAAAACATAATTTTTTTTAAGCATTGCAATTGCTCTGTCAAGTTGGATGTGGGCATGATTCTTCTTTAATATCAGTGCACATAGAATTATTTAGAAAAGATTTCAAATATTAAAATCGAATTGTTGAAATGTTCCTTTTTATAGAATCCGAGTTCGTACAGAGTTCGAGGGACGGGGCACAACCGGCACTTCCAGCGAACAGCGATACAACCGGGGCATCACGCCACAGAGTTCACTTGGCTAAGAATGCCACCCATGATGTTGCTTCACTTAACAAAGTAGGAAGAATAACACATTTTTACGCATTTTTTACTGGGCTAACATTTTACCAAATATGATCTGGATTGAAACTTTTTGTCAAGCACGATGCTCAAAAGAAGCTAAAATCATGTATATTTAACAATTTTTAAAGTTTCAATGCGAATCGATAACTGCTTTTGGTACATATGAGAGTAACATAACATGCCTTTCAAGCATTTGACGTAAAAAACATACATTTTTGTAATAGAATGATCAAAAGTGCCTGTGTTACTGATAGAAATTTGTTTGTATTCTACATGTAATGGTGATTAAATATAAATAGTGAGTACATTTTATATACAGTCGCTTATTTTGACTATTGACAAGTGTCATTTTCTCGACTCCTCCACTCCCTATCTTATAAAAGGTATAATAGCTTATAAATTTCCAAGCCTTTCCTATCTTGAGTATTCTATTCTATATCAACAATATACTTACAAAATTACCAACATTTTAATTCACTTTCCATGCACAGGGCCTTGCAGAAAACATGAAAACTGTGGAAAATGGGGCAGCTCAACGAGAGCTTATGTCCAGGTCCCTAGGCTCAGCAGTTTTTCCCTTTGAAACATCACTAGAAGCTCATTTCCACCATGAAGTGTTGATGGCAGCACAACGATGGTTCTCATCGCACGGGTGGCCCGGTGGCCCTTTCCCAATCACAGTGCCTCAGTCTCTTAGATGGTAAATGTTTTTTATCATGTTGATGAGAGAATATGTATATCTCGATGGATGATACAACAAGAGAATTACGAACATAGATAATCATTAGTGTGCCCTGGGTGGATAGACATGGCATTAAGATCCTGGTGGTTTTAAAAAATCACTTTGAATTAAATTAGAATATTGTTGAGATTATGAAATTTTATATACATACTATTTCAAATGGTAGCCTTGTGACGAGAATCCCATATGATGACGACGAACTAGCAGCTCGGTGTGGACCGCCGGTGACCGCCGATAGTCCGAAGAAAAGTCGACCCCACCATGGGGGCTGGGACACCAGCTTGAAGAAAGATGTTAAAACAGTCTATGATATGCTACAACATTTGTGTGGAAGGTAGGTTGACTTCTTGAAGAAGATAATAATGAGTCGACTATTACAAACTGCGACTAGGAATGTAGGCTAGTGTCGGGTATTTGTTTAGAATATAATGCATGCTGAATAAAAAAATTGTCAAAAGGTTTAAAATCAACTATGTACTGGTACTAATGGTATGTGCTATTAATTTAAACAAGAGTGATGCCTGAATCTGTATCAGAAAAAAACAAGTTGGTTTAATCAAAGTTTTTGGTTTATTTGATTCAATATTAAATGTAGCAACTGTAAGGCAGTGTTAAAAGCCCATTATTTTAATTTTCATTGGGATATAATTCAATCAAATCTTTTATGATTTTTTACAACAAAGACTGTGGAGCAGCAGTAGTCTACACATGGTCAATTCATCGAATCTTAATAAAAATAATTACCCAGAATGGTCCCTGGAATCCCAATTAACCAACCTCTCCCACGAGATCCAACCGAACGAATCCTCCAACTTCACTGGCAGCATTCAACTCTGCTCACTTTTCTCAGGTGGGACAGTTCATATTCACCATTATTCCAGCACGTCATTTTACTTTTTTTATTTATTTTTTACCTTATTATGTACACAAGCTTTTAAACTGGTTAAGTGGTCAATGTATAAATGGGTAGATTTCTGCAGCTGAAAAGATTAAACCTCAAAATGTTTACTATATTTTATTAAGTAACAATTTTACATATATTACAACTTGATATATACATCACTACCCAATCCCAGAGTTTTGGATAATTAAAATAAATCAGTGTATTCACCATTATTTAACGTAGTACTTACACTTACTCACCGAAATATCAAAACCTTACCCAGGGGTCAAGGGGCATCTGTTGCAGCGATCCGCCCCGAATTCCTCCTTACTCCCCGTGATTACCGGAGGTGGGTAAAGACCCGCGAATGGGATGCGAAAAAGGGAGAGAAGTCTAATGGGCGGACAACTGCAGTCGTATCAGAGGGGGTGGAGACATTGAATGAGAAGATCACTCTCGCATCAAACATCCACATCGAGGATGAATTGTTCGAATCGGTTTCGAAGCGAGCGTGGACTGATCTACTGCTGCAGCTATTCAAGGTATATAAACATGTCAATCAGCTATATGGCCATGCATACAACACCCTGTAATATCTTAGGCAACCTGTCCTTAGTTATGATAATTTCATTATTTCAACATATAAAAAAATATTCTCCTTGGTCATGTCTGCAGTATTCTCCATTTATAATATTATTTAGTAACACAATATTTTATATTAAGGCTCCAATCTTACATTTACTTATGTTTTATGTTTGACAAGAATCATATACAGTAGTTGTACCCATATTTAAACAGTGTACTGTGGACATGATAGATTTAACTTTACATAAAAAAACATCAGTATTAGATATCCTCTAGTAAATAATTTGAAATAGTTTTCCAATTAAAAAGGGTTAATTCTGTATTCCTTGCTGTAAATGTAAATACATCCAGGTTCTGGTATTATCAAGAATAACACCACACAGTGCTAGCAGCTCAAAACTGAAAAAAAACAATCCAGTTCCAGCCGTTAACCCAGACCCATTAGCAAGTAATGTTTACAGGTAAGGTACAACAATACATCACCTAAAGTTTGAAACGAGTTGAGTTAAAGAAATTTAAAAACCAAAAATAATATCTGTGTGAGTCTTACCTATACCTACTATGAAAATTTATATATGTTTGCGTTGTGATTCTAAAAAACCCTTATATAGGTACCGGTTTAATATAACTTTAATATTACAGCCTTTACTATACCGGAACATGCAAATATCATCAGACTAGTGATGGTTGTAATAGACATACACAACTGCATTTATAGTAAAAGCAGTTATCTCTCTCATTCGTATAGTAACCAAACAAAGTATCGGTATATGCAAAAGCAAATTGGATTTGTATGAGGAACCACATAATTTTATCTGCAGCACCGGAGAACGGATTGTACTGGCTTGGTTGAACCACCATTTTGAGATACAGCGACACCTAGTGTGGGAAAATCGTGACACGCTTAATCACGAACATAGTAAAGGTGGAAAACCTCCTTCAAGATGGGTGGTGAACTTCGATTATGATTTACTGGATGGTTTGGTCCTGGCATCGGTGGTGTCTGCGTACTGTCCATGGCTGGTGTGTTGGTTAATAATATACATTGATGCGTAGCATAGCAAGTAACATGTGTAAATTATTAATTTCTGCCTTTTGAAAACTTTTTAATTTTCTTCTAACAAGATGTTGGTATTAAAACTAAAGTTTAGTTTTGCCTTTTATTTTCAGATAGCAAATCACTTCGTTGAGATGTACACCTCCCCTGCAAGTCCTGAGCAATGTCTGCATAACACATTGATCCTTGTGAGGTCACTGAGAAGTGCAGGAATAGATTATGACATACAAGCCACTGATATAACTGATCCGAACCCCATATCTCTCTTAATGGTAGGTGATCGCTTATTGTGTTGATTTGGTTGGAAGCATCAAGTATTATATATCTAAATAAAGTGATAAATTCACTTAAAATAGAAAATCAAAATGATAAGAGGTAGACCATAACACACAAAAAAACTTATTCACTATGATCTCACCTTGGATATACAAGATGTATCTATGATGACCAATCAACTTTTTGAGGAATTCAAACAGGTCTAAACCCACTAAAAACGAAAAAAAAAAATTTTTTTTCAGCTGTGCATCTTCCTGTATCAAAACCTCCCGCAGTACTCACCGAAATCAAATGTTGAATTTGTTGGCGGGCTTCACTCTGTTGTTCGAAGACAAGTAAGTTGGTATAGTTATGGTGATGTACAGTAATAGGGTCACTTTTTTGTCTACAATTTACTACAACACCTTCAAATACCTACCACACCAAAATGGAGTGGGTGTTTTACTTTTACTTTTTGGGTTATCTGTGATGAAAAATCAAGGATACTCAATGAACATTCAACTGCACTTTTGTGCATTCTTAGTAGTTATTTCTGCATTATGTATAGATTGTATATTAATACTAATATAAATGATAAATTTTACTATGTGAATCGGTATAACCTATGTTTAATTTAAAATTGGATTTTTTAAGTAGCCATTTATTTAAGGTACATGGTCCTTGATACCTTTTCATTATAGTTTTACTTTAAAACAAACATAAACTTCTGTCTCTACAACTTAGGTACGACTCACTAACCCAAGTTCTCGACACCTTACTTATGTCGCATCAATATTCGGACGAGACAAGGACGATTTTGATCTCCCCGGTGGCAATGAAGTCCATGTTGCACCAAGGTATGATATTGTATGTTCGTATTCCTTATCACCTGATGTGTGGGGATAATGTTAGTCATATATTCCAATACAGTCCAATATAAAAATGGCAAAGGCGAACCAAGCAAATGTCTGGTAATAACCATCAGAAAGCTCACCTTGTTCAAAGGTACCATCAGGAAAATTAGGTTGCCAAAACTATTGGAATTCTTCTATTTTTAGGAAATAGATAAAACTGCATTAACTGTTATTAAAAGTTTTTTTTTTAAATTCATTGTATGTTACTAAAACACCAACATTTCTCCTTACTATTGCTGTTATATGCTTTGCTAAATCTAGTGGTGTCACAAGTTATATGTGCGTAGCCTAATTTTTTTACCCACCAGGGGTGACATAAATTTGGATGTGACGTTCACGAGTCGATTGATCCGCCCTGCCGAGGCCGTCCTTGTGCTGGTGGGACGAAGAGAATCCGACTCGAAACCTCGCCTCATCGCCACCATTGGTACCACTCTGGTGTTTAACATGAGGACTGCTGTTGATGATATCCATCCTATGACTGTCGTGAAAGGGGAAGCCCCTTGCTATGAGCTCAGGAAGATAGACATCATGGTATGTAGTAGAAAATAGGGTTTTTTTGGAGGGAAAGGATTACTCTAGAAGTTTTTATTCTGCAAAATAACCCGGAAAAAAGTTGTGGTTTAAACCCTCTATGTACTTGTTTACAATATTTTGTACTGGTAGCTTATATATACATCAACCTGAGCTTTATTGACACCTAAATAATTTTATGTTAATTCCAGGTAACTAACCCATTTAAAAAATCTGGGAAGTTCCGGATAGTTCTGGTTGAATCTAGTAATGGACCTCCATCACCACTAGATATTGGACAACGACATGGTGGTGTGATGAAGAGTGCAAAGAAAACTTTGTCATCAAGGATTAAATCGGTACATTAAATGCGTTACAAACAAACTTAAAATATGATATTTACTGCAATATTTTATTCCTTTTTAGTTTATTTCCAGTTACCTGTATAGTCCAACTCAAGTTTTTGGAATTACTTTTTAGTTGAAATTATTGAAAATATGTGGGGATGTTAATTTTGTTGTATATAGTTTGTTAGATACTCCTTGGGACTGATTCCCATACCAGACTAAGTCAACAATAACTCAGTTCTTGTTGCACAAACAGCAAGCCATGACATTGGAACAATCATTAAAGGTTCATACTTATCTTGAATAATGACACATATGGTCATGAAAAGTTACAATGACCAGGTGAAATCCCGCACTGACCATGGTCAGTCGAAAGACCACTCCCCACCACCGAGTCCCCCCCCGGAAGATCGACCCGTCCCAGATGATATTACCCGAAAAAGTGTTGCACCTGGACCCACTATGACATCACAATTGACTGCATTCTTCTGCCACAATACCCATATATCAATTGAGGCCGGTAGATCAAAGTTGCTGCAGGTAGATAACAATCAAAATACAACATTGTATGGTCTTCATGTTGGCCTGAAGATGATAATGTTATCCACTTTCCACAGGTGGATTTTCTCCCATTCAATCTAGGTCGAAAATATTGCTCTGTGCTGTTTGTTGATGAGAAGGTGGGTGAGTTCCTGTACGCAGTGGAAGCCAACTCCGCCCTTCCCCTTCCATCATCTGTTCCATTCAACTCTGCTTCTCAACATTCGGTTCGAATCTCCAGCGCCGCAGCTGCAGAGAGAGGTGGGGTTGGATCTATTTTTATAAGCTACACAATTACTTTATATGAATGGTCCCTGATGAGAAAGTGGTTTATCGTTTCTCTTTTTTTGCTTTGACATTTATCTAATTCTTTTTTTTTTCCTAGGCAAGGGATTATTCGGTGGCGATGACCGAGTGATTTATTGGAAATGTGAGAACAACTCGACTTTGCAAGAAAACCTGATGGTTCCTGTCACAAATGAAGCCAAAGAGAAAGCGCTGAGATTGGCAGCAAAACAACGAATGTCCAAAAGAGAACAAGAGAGAAGGATATTGACAGGTAAGAATTGTTTTATTGCACCGGAGTTATTGCAGTGTTTTGTATGTGATACAACCAACCAGCAAGCAGTTATCATTGCATAATATTGTGACTGACCCTGGAATGCGCCTTTAAATGTCTGTAACTGTTATTTGACCTTGCTTCCATAAAGCCTTAATCAAAATACGCCAAAGATATTAAAATTATTTTAAAAAAATTTTCCCTCCAGGAACACTGGATAGTGGCAGCGTTTCTGCCGCTGTAGCAGCTATGGGGCTTGTGGATAACGAGCAGTATAACAACATGGGTGACTCATCCATTCTCCACCCCGCCTCTGCCCCTCCCAGACCCCGCGGCACCAGTTTTGTGGTTGAAGCGTCGTCGGAGTGGTTCCAGGTCCCCTCATCAGTTGTCATCCCATCACCGATGACATTTGGACCTCCACCAGCGTCGGAAATGAAATCTATAAATGCGGGTCCAAACGATAGACAGGTATGCTTGTTGTCCTAAACATAAAGATTTAGTATTCTAACAATTGCCTCTGTAATAGCAACACTTTATTTTTCTAATCTATAAATATTTATATTTTGTAATGATTTTGCTAATGCAATGTTGTATGATAAAAATTTACTTACTGCTTAAACACAAAAAGGTCCGATCTTTAGGAACTTAGAAGTTTTAGTAAATTTAAACTTTGTATCTCATCACAGAATGATGGAACCATTCCATTGGAAGTTAGATTTTCACCAAAAGGACCTGGTCATTACCCATGTGACATTGTGTTGAAGTCTGCTGGGGATGTGCGGTTACACAGGGTGGAGTGCACGGTGAACCCCGCTGGTACAACTGCTCGCTTTGATTTTCACACCCCGGCCCATCAGAGCGTAACCCAAAGCATTCCAATTGTGAGAATAATGGTTTTATGGTGTATTTAAGCTAAGCACTAATTTTAGATATTATCAATAACTTTGGACTTAATTAGTAACTAATTTAAAATATTAGTTTACATTTTTGACTGCCGTTATCCAAAACATTATTACTTCAAAATTCCAGCAAAATGCATCTAACCATGACTGGGAGTTGGAATGTATCATAGACGGGAAAGGATTTCACGGACCAAGTTTCATGACAGCCAAAGCTGGTCAAACGACGTACTACCCACTCATGTTCAAACCACATTGTGAATGCTGTATAGCTGGCAAGCTCACCATTAAAAACAAGTCAGTGAATAATATCTTTTTAAAGAATTTTTGTCTTTTATGAGTAGAATAAACATTGCAGTGGTGGTAAAACTTGTGTATTATCATGAGATTACCATGTGCCCCCAGACTAGTAAAGGCTTTTCTGTTTGTTTTTTTAGTTTTTAACTTCATGTTACTAACTGCAGGTCGGATGGCACAGAGCATTTGTTTAACTTGCGTGGGGTTGGGGGAAGCCCCCTTGCTCTTGAACATATCAAACTTAATTGCAAGTGTCGCGAAGATTTCAAATACACCGTAACCGTCCCCAACTTCGCCCCACACAAGCTCACATATAAAGTGGTCACTGATATTCCTTATTTGGACGGTGTGACCGCGGTTACAGTCTTGAAGGTTTGATTGTGATGCATGTGTACTGGTATAACAAATTATGTATCAATATTTTTGTATAACAATATTTTTTTATTGTAATGGTATATTTACTATTTATTATACCTTTTTTCGTCTGACAAGTCAAAAATCGATTGTGAACACAAGCTCTAAAATTTAAAAATCTACATTTCATTAAAAGCAAAATAGAAAACTTGTTGATCAACTTTTATTTAAAAGATTCAACTTAATCTTAAATTCTGTAAATTTTTCATCAAGCACATAAAATTCCAGGGCCACCATACAGACTACAATTTTACATTATCACCTTGGCAACAAGGCGTGACCAAAGGAGTGCTTGCATTTGTGGTAGAGGATGCGGAAAAATCGCGAATACTTAGCAGAGATGACAGCGACTCGGATAAAGAGGACGGAAGTGTTGAGTCAACAACTCCTGCATATCTTAAACCACAGAAATCTTTGGACAACATGCAAAGTTACAGGTATGTTATTTTTTTTGTAAATGTTGATTGCAAATAAAGATTAAAATAGCTGTAATAACCTGAAGATGGTTCTTTGCAATAAAACATATTGGCTCTTTTTTTACTTAAAAGGGGTTAAATATGGATATTAAGAAAGAATTGAATCTAGGATACTTTTTTTATCCGAGTATATGGCACACTGACAATTGGTATAATGGGGGTAGTCATTAGCTTACCCTATGCCCACAGTTGGTTTGCTGGAGCTTCTGCAGTGTGTTGCATTTTAGTATTTGAGCAATCCAGTGGAATTCATTTGGTATGTGTAACGTCTGTTTAAGAACACAACTGTACCGAAAGTGCTAATGGCAAAGATTGAACCAATACCCTAAATGACTATGACCTGCATCTTCAACCCATAAGCATCCGGACTATTATCATATCTTAATTACCAAAGTTGATTCACCGTTTCCACCCCAGAGTGTGGTATTCACTTGAAATAGAAGCTGAACCGTCCGACCCGATGTCGATCATTGAAATCGAATGTCCCGTCCAACAATCGGCGTACCACGAAATACCCGTTTGCAATCCATCCGGTGAAATAATTAACTTTGATGTAAGTGAAGAGCTGCCTTTTATAAATCATGTTATCTTATATACATTAACAATCATGTTATCTTATATACATGTATATTTATCTTATATGCGTTTTCATAAATGCATTTATATAAAATTATTTGAAAATTGATTTCACTAAAAAAGTGAAGCTAAGGATGTCTGTTTTTGCTGAAATTGATTTTTCATGTAATCATAATTATAAAGTTAGGGGTGTTACTGTTGCTCCCCTAAAGTGAAAGAAATCTGCATACATAAATTACACAGCGATAATACATCCTCATATTTTAAAAGAACCTATTTACCTCCGACCAAACAACCAGTTTTTGCCTTTTCCTATCAGTTGACATCACTACCTCTTGACATGGATACATATATAATTGGCATTCTTTATTTACCCAGATCAAAGTAAAAGGCAATGCATTGGAAGGAGACAGCCAACTATTGCTACACCCTAATATACCGGCCACATATAGATTGCAATATTCACCGTGTGTGGTTGGCAATTCCACTGGTTCTGTTTTCTTCTACAGTCAGCAAACCGGAGAGTTCTGGTATAAATTGGTTCTTATTTGCACGCCACCCCCGCCAACACACATGCCGATTATGGATTGCCAAATTGGTAATTTTACCATTGTTTATTTTACATTGTTATTTGTCTGCCTAATGGAGGTTTAAGCATAGTGGTATTGGCAGACATGTAATTTTAATCTCCGCTGTGACACAGTGTTCGGTGTGACTGGGTTTATGGGCCTTCTGGACACAAGGGTTGTTTAACCCACTGAGGTTAAATTGGTCAAACAATGAACACACAGCAGTAGTTACATCAACCCAAATGTGGAGATGTGGTGTACTAACAAATCTCCTTACTGCAATGACCGAAAATTAATTCTACAAAATCAACAGTGCAACATCACCCTTAGGTCGTTGGTGCCGTCAACTAATCCCGATGATCAACCCCACGGATGACCCCATGGAGGTGTCTGCCACCCTCACCAATGACACCAACTTCTCGCTCGATCTTCCCTCCTCATCGATTGATCTCCAGCAACATCCCTACTTCTGCGTTCCTCCCCGATCCTCCCTGGATATCCCGATTCAGTTCATGCCAACATCGCTTGGAGCTCACAACCACCAAACCACAGGTTGTACTTTAAAATATAAAAAATGACCATGTTCGTTTATCAATATTTATAAATAAATTATGGTGATAAATTTTCGTTTATTAGAAAATAAAGAGTTAGTACTGCATGTTCCAAGATTCCCAAAAAATTTTTGGTAGTTTTATAAATTTATTAATGTTTCGCAAAATACTAATATTTTACGTTTAAATTTTTTTCATTTAATCATTTACAGTAACAGTAAGTATTTATATGTTGAACAAACTTCGGGCTTTGTAATTTGTGTATGCTTAGACAACAAATTTTCACTAATTGATTATCTTAATTTTTCCCAGTAATTCTACGTAGCAAGCAGCTAGGTGAAGCAGCATACCTTGTATCAGGGCGTGGGTTAGCCCCATCACTCATGGAACCCCTAAGTGTGAGTGCAGGAGTGGGGTCAAGCACCTCTCTTATCTTACCTTACCGTAACCCCACCGATGTCACCGTGTTAGTCGACGTCTCAATAACGGATCATGAGCAGGCCATGAATGGCATCTCAAATTCAGTACTGAGGTAGCAAAGTAGTTTGTTATGATAGTTTAGGTAGTATTTAATAATGCCCCAAATTGGTTAAGTGTTGTTTAAGAGAACTGTAAGTGCGTTTGCATTACCCTGTAAATCAATGTTTTTATTGTATCAAGTAAAATTCCAAGATAAATCTTGGTCCACTTTAAATATATAATTAAATGGATTCTGTGCATTTCCTCATGACAAGATTACGAGCAATTATTATGTTATTCCATACCTAAATAAAATTTAAATTTAATTTTAATTTGAGCTGCAAGGGACATGAATTTTAAACAACCGTTATAATGATTAATAATCATAACTCTTAGATGGTTAAAGATATAATAAAAAATATAAATAAATAAAATATATAGGTCGGTTTTTACTAATTTTCAAATCGGCTTTTACTAATTTTCAATTTTTATAATTATTAGAGTTTTTCAAAAATTCTAAATACATAAAGTAACAAACCACTTATTTTTTGTTCTTATTAATCCAAATTTTCTAACAGAAACAGCATAACTGTGGAATCAGTCTTCTGCCTGCTCCTTAAACACACAAGCAACATTCAACTTGAACCAAGACAATCTTTGGATATCCCATTTACATTTTCACCGGATACAGTAAGTTAAAATACTTGTTTTAAATACAGCATGCATTTTTAGTCCGTTTATGTACCAGACATTTTAAGTACATAAAATTACAGATGCGTCGTCATGAAGGGTCACTTGCGATCTCAGTGCGGAGACAAGATGGAAAACCATGGCCAGAGGAGAGTGATGGGACAGAAGATTTGACTGGTAGGTTGATGTCTCTATAGGCCATTTAAATTTGGATTTATAACAAGTAATTTGTGCACTGCACCAGCCCAGCAACTCTACTGTGTACGTGTCTTTTTTTGACAAACAATCATTTAAAAAAAATGAATTTCAATCCAGGTTTGAATGGGCGAAAACCTGAATCTGTTGAGCGACTTCGACCAATTAGCAGAAGTGATGACGGTCGAATCAAAACCATCAGATGGGTATTCCCCATACATGGGATTCCTGAGGTCCGCTCACAAGAAACCAAAGGTTGGGTGGTTAATATTTTCAATATTTTCCCAACCAATTACTTGTGTCACAAACTTGGAAAACAACTAGTTTTGTTGACTACGAATTTAAATTGTTAGACTATGTGCAGAATTAAAATGAATGATGTGTAACTTGATTCCTGTCAGGTAAGGAAACACACAGTAAAGATGTACAATAAATTAGAATTATTCAAACCTTGCAGTACTATCAAACATTAAAAGTAACTAAATTAATCCTATGTCCAATGATATATCACACTAATAGAGCCAGTAACCGAGGTAATCAGAGGATTTCTCCACACATTGCAAACTAAGCACAGTACGCAGTTACTTGGTTACATGATGTGACCCATTGGACCTGCTGTTCCGACATTAGATGAATAAAACTCTTCCCTATGTTTCACTGCAATATCTTACTTTAGAAGCAGTGCTGCAGTGCCAAGCAAGAAGTAGAATTGAGGAACGACTTGAAGTAACCTTAACAGGTGCCATCCCAAGTTCATCGTCAGAACATGACCTCACCAGGTTACGTGCAGTCACTCCACTGGACAAACAACGTCAAGCTGTCCAGGATGGTGTTGTTGTAGAAGGTAAGGTGGAGAAGTGACCTGATGTGGTATTTATGTTTTATTTAATACAGAAGACCATATTTAAATAATAAAAGTATATATCTTTGTGGGTTGGATATGGATGGCTTTTATTATAAGCGCATTCATAAGACTACTTTATTCCTGTATTTCCCAAGCTATTTTAGTGCATTGCACAATGTTTTACAAACCCCTATTATTATTATTACAAGTTTCCCTTGATTCCAAAGGGAACACATTTTGATTTTACTTAGTTTTTTTAATTCATCTTGTTCGTATTTTTTTGAAACGACCTTTATTTTACAAAAAAATGAAATAAGCAATCATAAAATCACTGTTATTGTGCATATAAAAGAGCTGGAGACGTAATTCCAAAATAGTTAGATAGACAATAAAAAAAAATGTGTTTGCGCCATACCTATTTTTAACTCTTTTCCGGGAACATTCAATTCCATTTAAACTAGTGATTAGTCTTATTTACGCTCTCTTTAAAAAAAAAAGACATGGCCAATCGAGTTGAAATTTTTGAAAGTATTAGCTCATATGGTTTATATCTAAACTGGTATATTAATTTAGGCAAGGAAAATTCCCCACGGACCCAAAAATATATGCATGCTGCCATTTTGTGAATTTTTGGCAAAAATTGTTTTTTAACAGCTAATATTTTTGGACTGTATTTTACAGGCCATGCACTAGCAGAAGAATTTTCTTACAAAATCGAGTTTCCAAATGCGGAGTCCCGACAGCAGCTGGAACAAGCGCTTGCTGTTAGTTTAGTGCGAAAGGAAAGAGACCCACACACTGGGTTGGTGGTGCTGGTCTTTAATCTCGTCTTTTCACCATTCAGACCATTAAGGTACTTCACTTTCTGTTTTGTTATAGGCAGGCCCTTCTAGAATAAATCACAGAACTATAAACCGATGTTTCTATATTCAACCATACATTTTGTGATTTATACAGTTTATTTTCCGTATTTTATTTACAACAACAAAATTTGAAGAGGATCCTTTCATAACCTAATTAATTAACTATTTTTTTGTTTCTGACAATATTTTTTCTGCAGCCACTTAGTCACACTGACCGTGACGGCAGCCACTGGAGGTGTGTGGAGCTTTCCGCTGGCTGTCCGTGCCTCAGAACCTCCCCCTGATGATGTGATCACTGTGGAGGCTGCAGGGCTGGGGAAGGGATCAACTGTCAGCTTTGTCCTCTTCAGTCATTCACGGTGAAGAAATAACGAGTTGTATTACTTTTCCACACATATAGATAAAAGTGTCCTATCTTGATTGTATTGCATACTATATAACAAACAACACAGTATTCACACAAAAAGAAAATTTTATATTATTACACAAGAATTAATGAAATAAATGTTTAACGTTGGTAGCGTAGCAAAGAAATGATTGACCAAAACTCTGTATATAGTACCCAGGCAGAAGACATAAAGTCAGCTGCTGAATAACATTAATATTTTGTTTATTTAGTAACCTCAAGTAACATTATTACAGACATGCCACCCCATTCCAAGCATTTTTTGTTGCTGGAAGTGATAACGTGTTTGCCGTAACACCTGAATCGGGTGAACTTCAGCCACAGGGGACTCATGGGACACGGTTGTCGGTGACCTTCACACCCAATATGTATGGAAGGTCGTATAAAGCAAGGCTGGTTGTGCAGGTTGGTGATTTTAGATAAACTGTAGTAGGGTGAAACCCTTAGTAACCCTATGGTTAAACTAAGTATTTAAATTTTATTAACACTAAGATATGAATTAAGCAAATAATTAAAGTTGACAGGTATTTAACAAACATATATCGACTATTCTTATCCTTCTGACTGTTTTAATCTGGTCTATTGAGATTGTTCTGGCGTCATGAAAGTCAATCATCATCTATCTACTGCTTTTATTTATAGACCCTGGACATGCAGTGGACGTATGATGTCAAAGGAGGAACCCCTGAATACCGAGTGCCTAAGGCCCCCTCTGCGATCTTGACCTCAACCCTTGCACACCCTCGTGTATTGGCGCAGCGCCCAAGGGTAAACTACATTCGCAAGAATATGAAACTTCGTGCTACAGCAGTTTCCTCGCCAATCAAGGGCCATCCGTTATTCCAGAAACATGTTGAAAGCTTGTAAATTACTTTTTGTTGGTGTTAAAAATTATAGCATTTGGTTTGATAATATTGATTTACATAAGAGTGTTAAAAAAGTGTTGTGAACTTGAGCTGTTTTGAATGTTATTTTGTACAAAATCAGAAATTCCTATTACTAAACATGTTTTGACTACCGCAAAAGCCTTAGGCACATGTGTATATTTATGGACTTTTATATTTAGTGCCCTTTTCCTATGAGTTTTTCTTAAATTGTTGTTTGACACAGAGTATAAAAAGTTTAAAGGTAGTTTGTTTTTAACAAATAAATTTTTTTATATAAAGTGGTGGATTTTTTACCAACTGCAATTGTGGTTAAAACAACAATGTAATTGATTCAGTTGATACATGTAGGTTACCATTCATTGTCATAGTCACCAGGTTTTAATAAAACGCGTAGGTCCGACATTATATTAAGAAGCACATTTCAGAATCCTCATAAATCCGGAATCAAATGTCGTATAAATCACCTTTTTATTCTTGATATACGGTAAACGATATGTTAGTGAGAAAAAAACGGAGGTATAAAAGCATCAAAACATAATTAATGTTTTTTTTTCTTTATTCTAATCAAACGCTTTGACACAGGTTATGTCCAAATTATATCCAAATTTTAATAAATTGTTTACATTGTTAAGCCACCTATCAGAAAATCCCCAATTTTGTATGTCAAACCGTTTAACAAAAAACGGACAAAAACAACATGTGTCCCTTTTTACAAAAGTGACCTATAATAATCGATATTTTAAAAGCAATTGTATACATAGACAATCAGAGTTGATATATTTTAAAACACGGATTATCGCAGTTTGGTTTCTGCAAGCCAGAACGGGATGGTTTAGTTTATGGGTCCCCCCATTTGGAAAAATGGGGACACATATTGTTATGGGTCCCATTTGGAAAAATGGGACACATATTGTTTTTGTCGGTTTTTTTTTCTTTTTTTTTTCTCTTTTTTTTTTCTTTTTTTTCGTCAAACGCTTGACAGGCATGGCTTGTGGCAACAACATCTATCAAATGGGGTAATGGAATAGCAATACAACTTTGTCATTTATTAGACAACATGGTCTAGATGTGCATAGACCAACATTTTGGGGCATATACCCAGGGGAATTCCCCTGGGAGGTGAAAAACCAAAACGGTATCTTTTTTTAAAAAAATCCCTTTTTTAGGCATAGCGCTTGAACGACTACTCCAATTTCAATTAGATTTGGTAAACTGTAAGTGCATTAGCCACTGATATACCACTTAAAATAATTTAAAAAATTACCCAGGGAAATACCCTAAAATAAGATTTTGTTTTCAAATCATGATTGTGACAGGCATGGCTTGTGTCAACGACACCTACCAGAAGGAGTAATGGAATGGCAATACAACTTTGTCATTTGTTAGACAACATGGTCTAGATATGCATAAGCCAACACTTTGTGTGCATCTGCTAGCTGTTTGTTGGAAAAAAAAGTTGCCGATGTACGAGGGGGTATGGGCTCAAAATTTTTAAACAAAATTTTGTAGGGTTTTGAGTTTAGGTTGCAGATCCAAGCTTCAATTTTAAATTGTGCAAAAATCTAAGACTTCCTATGCCAGGATTTTGAATGACAGTCGTTTTTGTGAGGTCAGTTTGCATTGGAGAGATAGGGAGAATAATTAGTTGAACGCCTCCTAAACGGCAGCTCCAATTTGAATCAGATTTAGTAAAATGTTAGACATTTAAACACTCTGTTCCAATTAAAAAAATCATTTATTAGGGTACTTCCTTTAAAAACGCAGATATTTTCCTGAATTATGATTGTGATAGGCATGCCATATCTTACAAACATCTTCAACAAGGAGTCGACAAATCAGACAAGGAATTGACTAATAAGAATAAAACATTAAGAATTGTTATACAACATAACCCACATAGGTAACACAGAAACGTACGTACTAAACCCAGTAGAAACTTATCTAATAAACCCAGTAATTCCCTGAAACCACGAAAAACGTGGTGAAATGTTCGTGAATCTAACACGATTGTTCTTTTTTTATCTACACATGGAGAAGAAGTTTGGTTTGATAACTATGGGACCCATGCGTTTATGCTTGCAGAAACAAACTACATACTCAGTGTATAAAATACAAAATGTGGTTAGGGACCCTGTATAGCATGAATATATGGCATACAACATGTGTTTTACAAATGGTGGTGGTTAAACACGTGGTTGACACTATCTAGTTTTTGTCCGTTTTTTTCTTTTTCTTTTTTTTTTCTTTTTTTTTCGTCAAACGCTTGACAGGCGTGGCTTGTGGCAACGACATCTACCAGAAGGGTAATGAAATCGCAATAAAACTTTGTCGTTTGTTAGATCACATGGTCTAGATGTGCACAGACCAAAATTTTGCGGAAAATATTCAGGGGAATTACCCTGGGAGGTGAAAAACCAAAACGGCATCTTTTTTAAAAAAATAGCTTTCTTGGGCATAGCGCTTGAACGGCTAATCCAATTTTAATTAGATTTGGTAAACTGTAAGGGCATCAGCCACTGATATACCATTTAGAAGAATTAAAAAAGTTACCCAGGGAAATACCCTAAAAATAAGATTTTGTTTTCAAATCATGATTGTGACAGGCATTGGTTGTGGCACCGACATCTACCAGAAGGAGTAATGGAATTGCAATAAAACTTTGTCATTTGTTAGATCACATGGTCTAGATGTACACAGACCAAAATTTTGCGGAATATACTCAGGGGAATTCCCCTGGAAGGTGAAAAACCAAAACGGTATTTAAAAAAAAAGCTTTTTTGGGCAGAGCGCTTAAACGGCTACTCCAATTTCATTTAAATTTGGTAAACTGTACGTGCATTAGCCAATGATATAACACTTAAAAGAATTTAAAAAGTAACCCAGGGAAATACCCTAAAAAATAAGATTTTGTTTTCAAATCATGATTGTGACAGGCATGGGTTGTGGCACCAACATCTACCAGAAAGAGTAATGGAATTACAATGAAACTTTGTCATTTGTTAGAAAACATGGTCTAGATATGCAGAAACCAAAATTTTAGGTAATATACCCAGGGGAATTCCCCTGGAAGGTAAAAAAAACAAATCGGATTTTTTTTAAATTAGGTGTTTGGGGCATAGCGCTTATACGGCCAAAATGTTAGTTCCCTATCCGCCTTTGTACCATTGAGCAAAAAGAAAAAGGGAACATAGGGAAATACCCCAAAAATTATGATTTGTTTTAAACCATGATTGTAATAGGTATGCTATATCGCTTCGAAATCTCCAACAAGGAGTCGCCAAAGCGGATTAAAACTGTTTGTTAGATTATCTAACAAACATCTAACTTAGATAACATAACTTAGATATGTTAAGCAGAAATTTATGTAGTAAACCCAGGGGAATTCCCCGAAATAATGAAAACTTAATCGGGCTGTTTCGGGAATTTACCTTCCTTTTACCAAAGCGCTTGACAAGAGGCTTAAATTTAAAACATTTGTGGTAAAATGTCCGTAAATCGAACACGCTTATTCTTTTTTTAACTACACATGGAAAAGAAGTTTGGTTTAATAACTATGGGACCCATGCGTTTATGCTTGCAGAAACAAAACTATGACAGTCCGGTTAAAATTTTCAGGAATGTTAAATAACATGGATCTGACGTGCACATATCTGACAATAACATATATTGTGTAATGAACATTAATAACAAGATCGGATTGTTAGCTCAGGGACCCATGCGTTTATGCTTGCAGAAACAAACTACTAACCCGGTGTATAAAATACAAATTGTGGTTAGGGACCCTGCTTGCATATATATATATCATACAAAATGTGTTTTACAAATAGTGGTTTTAAAACACGTGGTTGACACTCTCTAGTTACTATAAGTTTTGCGATTCGTGATGATTTGTTGTTTTTTGTTTCGTATTAATTATACTTGTACGTCATTAGTCGTCGCGTCCGTTTTCATCCGATATTGTACGATTGTCGTTTTGCCATTTTCCTGTTTTGTTGTCATAATTAACCGGTGATATTTCTGTGTTGAATGGAAAAAACAAAGGTTATTATTCCCCTTTTGTACACAATGACGTCATAATAACCCGATTTGCACGCTTTGCTGCACACCATAGTTACACCGACAGGTCTCTAGCGATTACGTCACTTCCTGTCCTTCCAGTAAAGAAATATTCAAATAATTATGACAAATAATTAGCAAAACGAGAATCGTCTGAACGAACCACGGTGAAACAAGAAACGACATTGTCGGATGAACAGTTGTATCGATATATAATTTTGATGACGTAGGTATCAAACACGTCATTACGTGACGTCATCAGAGGTCACGTAATGTAATGGACCAATGAGATCCCTCCAACCTTGGTCCGGTAATAACGACACAAACCAGTGACCAGGCTGCTTTAACGCCCCATAATATCAGTAAGAAAATGGATAAATAAGAATCCTATAAAAGTATAAACCATGTCTAAATATACCAGATATGTTAATGACCCATACTTTGTGAAGTATTTTATTTACAAGTGCTCTTATAAATGGTTAAATTGTTATCAGATGCCTGGTGTCTCGGTAGCTGAGTCTGCTAACGGCTGCAAGTTATTACATCACAATTGGAAATATAAATCACGCCAATCGATTCACAGGCTAAGATATGTACATTATAACAAACATAATATTTAAACTGAAAATCACGTTATAACACACAAAGTTAGAACAATATATATAAACAAGAGCAAAATAAACGATTAAAACAACGCAGCGTGCAAAAAGCACTGATTTGAAAAGTTCATGTTATAAAATGGACAACAAGTACTGCGAAACGCAGTTCAGCAAACGATAACTTTAGTGCGTGTGTATCTTGCATTTTCCGGAAAAAAATGGTTAAAGCCAACAAAGTTCGAATGTAGTCAGCGCAGATCGATGACGGTTTTTCTATTTTAGATTTAGATGCGGGGTGAATAAAAAGTCACCATGATCGTTAATATTAAAACTGGCAGGAAAAGGTAACAAACTTGCAAATCGCAGTTTAAAAAGCGCATTGTTATTATCATGGATATTCAAATATTCCAGTGGTGTGATGTTGCTTAATTCTTGTTGGTAGAAGGTAGCGCGTTCACAATTGTAATGCACACAGCATGCGCGACCGCGCTTTTAGAGCGGGTGGGAAGTTGAAAAGGCCGACGTTTGTATAGTATGGATTGGTTGGATCGGTTCGCACAATCATCAACATTGCGGTACTGGTCAGACCGGAAGTCGGATTGGAGTTCGGATAATTAGGATACCAACTACCATTGTAGCCCTGCTCTCCAGTGCTCAAGCTCACGAACTTAGTCTGATGAAATGAAAAATATTTTACTTCAGTTTAGTTAATTAAATTAAAATACCAGTTGGACCTTGGAGACCTTAGTTTAGTTTATTTTTTGTTTCCACGATGAAAACACGAAGCAGGGCTATTGGTAAAAATTTGGAAAACGAAAAAAAACAGCAAAACGACAGTCGTTAGAACACGTCTAAAAACAAGGAATAAATTATTAAAATTCGGTATAATTTGAGGTGGCCGCTAAACCCAAATAAAGAAATAAATAAACATTAAAAAAATAATTAAATAATTGCTTATAATTAATACTTGGTATTACAAATGACACGTAACCCGACGAAGGCGAGGTAATTAAACTAGTTGTTCACCTAAGGTTAATCACGGCGTTGTATATAAAATCGACTATAATAGAATACACCAGGTTACAATGAAAATACAAGAATGTTAACACAAACCTTTGGGTTGTAGTTCATCGCTAGCCAAACTCTAGCAAACGCTTGATCAATACTGGCCAGCGTAGCGCTGACGTAACTATAGACTGCGTCATACATCTGCTTGTCCACAATGTCCACTAACGTTGCATTGAAGTTCCGACAGGACATGCCGGTTTCAGCCCGAGTTTTGTCTTCTGCTTTGCTTGGCTCCGGCATCCAAATATATTTCCTGTTTTGTACAATGCCCGGACCTTCAAAATGGGTTATTTTAATTTATTCTATGAACTTAACAGGTAGATTGGACAATATTTATTCTACAAATATGGAACGTCACGTCGTTCCAACGCGAAATTCGCCTTTATGGTAGAATTCATGTTTATTTTCGTAAATGGGAAAACCAAGGGGGTTAACACACGGAAAATCGTCAGATCACCTCGCGCCCATCGTCGGGTTACCGGACCTATTGCAGTGTGTTGTATATTTTAAGGACACCTTATACTTTAATTTGGTATAACCTAAAATCCGCTGGTTTTAGGCAATGTCTCTCAAGTGCCTGCCCAAGGACACAACCGACTAGCTAGAGACACGTTTCGCACCTGCAACCTTTCGATTAATAGGTGGTCCACTAAACCAACTCCGTGTAATCAACCCACTGGTACTATCCATCATGATATTCTTGAAGGGCATAATCGAAGAAAATTTAACTCGACCAACCTGGGTAAAACGTCCAATCCACAAAGAGATTCTCTTGCCAGTCGTCCTCTACAGTTCCCTCCATTTGAAGTATAAAGCCATGTATAAAGATTTCGGTCACACTCGCCTGGTATGTGTGAAGCACAGATGGATTTTTGTTCCGAACTGTTATGTCGACTAGAATCGGAACAGAATCCAAGCACATCTTGAAAGGGACAACTACACCCTTCGTCTGAGATTTAGGTCCAAGAGATAGATCAAAACTTCCCTTTTGAAAATTTGGCAGTCCTAAAATATTAAAAGTTTAAAAAATCATAAATACAATACGTTTGTTTAAAAAGCTTACCGCATTCAGCTATTGTTAAACCACAGATAACGACCAACAGAATGAATTTCATGATTGTTTGTTCAAATTATACAAATATTAAACCTATCCTGCAATGCAATAATTCATAATATGGATTGAAACACACACTTTGTCTTTAAGAAAGTTTTAAAACGCAGGGCATACCTATTACCATCTCTTAGTAAGTAGCTGCCATCATCATAATGCATCTAATATAGTCATTATACGCGCAAGCACGCGGATATTAACTGCAAAGCTAAAGACGAACTCTCAATCACATTATTTTTCGAGTTAAGTTTTCAACCCATGATGGGCACGTCACAAAAGAACGTTTGAATATAGAAATCGTTATACGAATCGGTTGAGCTAACTCTTTGTTTACACGAACATTCTATATCGGGGAGATTTTATTATTATTTTGTCCCACAAAGATCGTTTTTTTAATAAAATCGGTTTATCAATCGGTCGCGTTAACCTTCGGCAACACAAACATTGGAGTTTCGGGGAAGTATGACGTCACCAAACGTATACAGTGATCTTTCTCCGGTCCGACTGGTGACCATAGAAGTACGAATAACCAACCACACAATATAGTTGGGTCATACAACGTATAGTGAAACCCCACCAACTCTTTTTTGTTCGCATTGAAAATTATTATCGATTTGTGTTGTGTTTCGGCTGAAAATAATGCAGTTATTTTCATTATATTTCAACACTTTTGGTGGAAAGGAATCGCACCAAATAACCAGACTAACTGGTCAGACGATATCTGATTGAAAAAAACAGACGTTACACACTTTGCATAAAATATACTAAGGGTGATGAGGTAGCCAGGGAACCCGATCGTTTCTGCATGCAGAAATATATATCGGGCACTCAGCATGGGTTTTAAAATAGTGATTCACACGTGATTGACACTTTCTTGTGAATATAGGGTTTAGGTCTAAGACCACCAACTTACGGCAACTTACGGTTCACCAATTCGAAAGCAAATAAAAAGAAATTGTATTTCCGTAAATCACTATAACGCTCCAATATGATTGTTCCACACCAATTCCCGCCTAAACCATAGAAAACATAATAATATTATGAGTTTTCTATTCAGTTCATTTTGAAACGGAAGCGAAAACCAGCAGCTTTCCTGACCTCTCTGTGACGTGCATTGGACCAATTGTTCCACGGTGTTGCTCGCATTTATAAACAAGACCTTCTGTGACGCGACACTCATTGTACTAAGCCCGAACCCGGGTTATATTTAGACACAGTTTAGCTGGAATTGAGTTAAATGTGCAAATCACTTCCCCTGCTACAAGGTGGGCCATCGTTTGTTGGTATAGCATCATAGGGGCCAACCACAAACCGACTATAGGTTTAACAGCCGCGTCTGTATGTTTGTTCATTTGTTATTGTATTTTAAGCGAGTGTTTTTAATTTTTGTTTTTAATAGAGCAAAATCAAATAAAACTAATTTCGCTTTATGTAAACAATTTTATTGCCAAGCCAATACAAAGACAAGCTGGGCTCGATACTAAGACAGTGTTGTATGTAAGTCTTCATATATATCGGTCGCGTTAACCATTCGGCCACACTGTAACTCGTAGAGTGCCACAGCGTGGTTGAATTTGCACATGGATAAGACCGAAGGCGGAAATCGGTTGAAACCAGTGGAATAATGGGATCGATGAAACGTAATAATGGGCATCCCGACGCCGGGCACATGGTGAGTATAAACGTAACATCCTGGCAGCGAACACTGTGTCGTCATCTGATGACGTAACGATCTACGTCACACGAAGGTTGGGGTCCGAACCCCAGCAAGGGTGCAAAGCAGGGATGAATCAGTGTGAACAACAACCCCGGACACATCGGGCTGAATCGTGGTTCAGGCTCATAACATGGAGATCATAAATCAATTGTTTGTTGGGGAGTCCGGTTACCGGGGAATCCCCTACAACGTGCTAGGAAGCACAATTGTGGAGTTTCATGACAGACTGTATGGAGTTGATGGATTGCTGGGATAAATAGCACCACCTGGTGGGCCGATGGGCGACGGACTTTGTTGGTTTTACGTCATATTAACTCGGGAAGCTCATTATGAGCTCACAATCGTCATTTATTAATTTAAATCGCCCCCCCCCCCAGCCATCAACCCTCCCCCGTAAAAGTCGCAAAGCGTAACTTGACAAACAAGCAAACAACCGACATCCGAACAGCCGAGTAATAAATCGGGCGAGAAATGTAAATTGGACGAGTGGGGACGACAGGTTGAACCAGGTTGACATATTTGTGATTTTAACTTCCCGCTCCTACAAGGTTAATCACCACTACATAACAACTCCATGGCGGTGCATTAGCCACGCGTTCCAAGCTACTTCTTTGCCATGGAATATTAAATAAACAACATGTCCAAACAAGGTTCGTCTTTTCTTCTGTTTCAACTTAATTTGTTCGAATAAATGTTTTACATTTCTTTGATTGACGTCATTTGATGGAATTATTTATTTAGGATAGGAAGGCAACAAAACTAAGAGATTTTTAATATTTGATGATTGAAGTAACAGGGCTGACTTAGGTTGGGTTATTTTCATCAACATAACTGGAGTACCGAAGTCTTCCTTATCGGTTCCCTATGTTACCACGTACCCGCCCCATTCAATGCAGCACCAGCAACCAGCTCATTAAGTTTCAGTTCCACAGCTTAAAGAACAGCTTCAACAATTCGTTGTGATTTCTATGGACTTCTCTTATCAGCCGCGAGATTACACGGGGACTGTCGTTGTAATCCCAGCCGCAAATCTTAATTCTTTTTATCAGTGTTACCGCTGCAATAACAATCGAATTGTTTCAGAATAAAAACAGTCGAAACTGACCGCAGGTGCGGGGGTTGGAATGAATGATTGAAAAGTTGCTGCCATTTGCGCGTCTGCCATATATTTACGTCTGCTTCCTGTTCGGGTTGAGGCAAGGGACAGATTTCTGTTGATTTTTCCGCCTCAATGCGCTCACGATAATGACGTCAATTACGATCTCTATGTCGGAATTCACTTCACATCCATCAAGTTTGAGAATTGCTCGGTTGGTTTGGCGCCTCCTATCGGACATGCACGATTATCAGTGCATATCATGCCCGGGTGAAGTATTTGCATGGTCCGACCTATTAGCTTGGTGGGTTGTGTGTTGCGTTTCAGCCGAAGCGTTGCAGGTTCGAATCTGGTCGCTAGCTTATCGGTTGTGTCCTTGGTGAAGCACTCAACGGACATTGCCTGAACCCATCGGATTAATGGATTCTATTAATTAAAGAAACGAGTGTTTCACACACAACATATGTGTTGTTTACCGGATCCGGTAACCCAATACAGCAATAGCTCCAGTAACCCGACAGTGGTTGCGAGGTAATGTGACGATTTGTTTCCCCACTCACGAGGATAAAACATGAATTTCCTTGGACCGCCCATTCTCTCTCACCACTTGGTTTCGCAAGTACCTTTTTTGGAAGTCGTGTCGTCCTCGTATTTTCCACCCCTCAAAATTCCCGTGGACGAGGAATTTATCCCATTTGGAACTAGAAGAGGCTCTGCTCTCCAATATAAAGTTGGTTCATTTATAAAGGTGAATTTCCGCGGACGGGATATCTTCACCAAAGTGTTTGCTGCTGGAATGAAGCAGCTGTCCAACCATGAATCGTTGTTCTCAACGATCACGCTACATTCGGCTTCGCTGCAGATGCCTGTTTGTTGTAAATGAGATATGTGGGCGGGAGACTCCATGAATCCAGTCTGGATGCGCAAGAAAGGCATCAGACCCTCCTTTCACGACACATTATGACTGATCTAATTATGGGTCCCATTTGAAAAAATGGGACACATATTGTTTTTGTCCGTTTTTTTTTCGTTTTTTTTTTCGTTTTTTTCGTCAAACGCTTGACAGGCATGGCTTGTGGCTCCGACATATACCAGAAGGGATAATGGAATCGCAATGAAACTTAGTCATTTGTTAGACCACATGGTCTAGATGAACAGAAATTAAAATTTTGGGTAATATACCTAGGGGAATTCCCGTGGCAGGTGAAAAACCAAAACGGTATTTTTTTCAAAAAAATTACCTTTTTTGGCATAGCGCATGAACGGCTGCTCCAATTTTGATCAGATTTGGTAAAATAGTAGCGTGTTAGCCACTGCGTTACCAATTAGAAGAAACAAAATATTTACCTAGAGAAATACCCTAAAATTGAAGATATGTTTCTAAATCAAGATTGTGACAGGCATGGATTGTGGCTCCGACATCTAACAGAAGGGATAATGGAATCCCAATGAAACTCTGTCATTTGTAGGACCACATGGTCTAGATGAGCAGAAACTAAAATTTTGGGTAATAAATCCAGGGGAATTCCCTTGATACGTTAAAAACCTAAAAATCTTGGACCATTAGACACTCTGTGCAAATTAAAAAAAAAAGAAAACATTTACAT
Source organism: Ciona savignyi (assembly GCA_000149265.1). Classification (NCBI taxonomy): domain Eukaryota; kingdom Metazoa; phylum Chordata; class Ascidiacea; order Phlebobranchia; family Cionidae; genus Ciona; species Ciona savignyi. The sequence continues at coordinate 436,699 of CH002883.1, forward strand.
AGGGTAATTTCCTTAAAAACAAAGATATGTTCCCGAATTATGATTGTGACAGGCATGCCATATTGCACTGACATCTCCAACAAGTCGACAGTATCAGATTAAAACTTTAAGAATTGTTACATAACATGACCTACTTATGTAAAAACAGAAACTTATCCACTAAACCCAGGGGAATTTCCCGAAACCATGAAAAACTAAATCGGGCTGTTCTGGGAATTTAGCTTTATTTCACTACAGCGCTTGAAAAGAAGCTTTAATTTAAAGCATTTGTGGTGAAATATTTGTAAATTTGGGAAGTTTATTCTTTATTTAACTACACATGGAAAATAAGTTTGGTTGGTTAACTATGGGACCCATGCGTTTATGCTTGCAGAAACAAACTACATACTTGGTGTATAAAATTGTGGTTAGGGACCCTGTAGCATGAATATATGGCATACAACATGTGTTTTACAAATAGTGTTGGTAAACACGTGGTTGACACTCTCTAGTTTTGTATACCTTTGTTAGATTAGTATATATACATATACTTTTGTTAGATTCTCGGATGTTTGGACCTAACTAACATTGCTGAATGTTTTAACCAAATTATTACTGTTGTTTCTTCAAGCAGAAAGTGTCCGAAGTAATTAAAATAAAAATATAAGTAACAAACCGTGCTCCTTCGAAAGAGCTTGGCTTGATTATAATATTGTGTAACTTTTAAGACTGTAGAACTTCTTCATGATTTTTTACAAATCTGTATTTTTGTTCCGATTTAAATACTACTTCTAGTAGATGATTTCGGACGAGAAGACACCCCGTCAAAGCGTCTAAAGACAAAAAACGGACAAAACAATATGTTCCTTTTTTAAAGAGGGAGTCATAATAAAAGTAAGGTTAATTAAAAGTTTGGCTAACGCAGTAAAATGACAAAATGGACAACAAACTGTAATAGCTTTGGTAACCGGATGGTGAGCACGCGGTAATCGACTATCTATGTTTTGTTTTTCTATAAAATTTCTATAAAAGTTCTGTCAAGCGGTACTTTCCCTGTTATTTTTTGTTTATTTTTTAAAGATGATTGAAATAAAGTACTTTAACCCAAATAGTGAGATATGGGTTTCTGTGACGCATTCCTGGTTCTTTATTTTAACAATTTAATTAGTAAGAATTTAACGTTGTATGTTTTTTTAAATATGTAATTTTAAGTATTAAATAAAAAAAGGACGCACGTACCGTAAACTTAGCTGCACCAAAAATTGTTTCTTTTCAGCTGGTGTTAAAATATATAATTAGTGTAATATCCCTCATAGGTTCACTAATTTAAAGATAATCTTTAGTTAGTTTGGCTTACATATGTTAACTGAGTACAGTTTAAATACTGAACATGGATAATAATGGTGATACTGACACACATAAAGACATACAAGACAAGCCAAATAAAGAAGAAGAAATTAATGTATTCGCTTGTAAAGAATCATTCGCCGAATCTTTAAATGATATTTCTAAATTTAGTTATGCTGGTCTTTGTGCTGTTTCATTGAGTTTGCTCTATGATATGCCACATAATACGTAAGTTGTATGTATGTTGCATTTTTGCTCACTGCCCCGCTGCAGCCTTGCTGACTTGATTGATTAGAGCATCAAAATACAGCCTGAACTTTTTTGTGTGTGCACAAAAGAATTGCAAACTGTAAACCAAGATTTTTTCACTGCAGAAAGATATAACGATATTTGGGCAAAGCACTTAGCGCTTGTTGTCTAAACAATAAATTAATGGGTCAAACTAAACAGTAGAAATGAATGTCGTAACATCCAATCATATTTTATTCATCAACCTGGATCAGGACTGATTCTTTTTGTTAGTGTTATGATAATGACCAAAACACATTCATTTTCAATCATGATAATGTTTAATAATAGTTATGAAAGATTAGGAGGTGTTTAACTTTCCTAAAAAGGGTAGCAGGATGTTAGCTGCTGTCATTTTTCATTACCGGTACCCATCAAAACACAGATCTCAATCCTGACAGGGGTAAACTTAAAAAATTCCAACCAAGGTATGAGGAATTTAAACTAATGTACCACCAGTTATCCCACCAACATGATAGATATCCCATCCTAAATTAAAAGCAATAGTTAAAGACAAATTACCCTGGAACTTGTCAGGCCTACTATACTTTAATTCCATCGATACTCACAAACCTTAGTAAAATGTGTATTTTTTTAGATACCGACACAGTGTTAAACTTTTGACAATTTGTGCAACAGGGATTATCGTCATGGATTTATTTCTTCTTTGGTTGGCCATCTGCACTTACCAGTCGGAGTAAGTAACACAATGCAGGCGCTGTCTGATGGCCACGGCTCACAAGGGAGTGAGATTTTTGTCGAGAATTTGCTTTCAAATGGTGTTGTCAAGGTTAACGAATCTGTTATATTCTATTTCTAAAAACTTAATAGAACTAAGACTAAGCGACGGCTAGCAGTATATAATATATTTATACCAGCAACAGGCATATGGTTTCGTATAACAAAGATAATAAAGTTGAATATAAACATGGAATGATATTTAAATCCAAATTGTTATCATTTATTAAATTATATTTGTGTTAAAAATATTTAACTATATCTATTTCTATCTCAATGGCTATGTTCTGTGGCTCCCATGAAAACTCTTGAAAAAAAAAAACATTTTTATATTGCTTTATCTTTTGCAATTCAACCGTTTGCTCAAAGTTTTGTTTCAGGAAAACCCTTTAATCCTGGTTAAAGACCTTGTGCATTGGTGCGTGAAGTCGTGCAACGGAAAATACGATTCACGATCTCGGTTCCTGATCAGACATGTTACATGGCAACTTCACATCCAGCTGGAGGACTTGGAAGATGTGGAGGAGACTCTTGTCCGGATGCTAAGAGAGCGAACTGAAAAGGAAAACTCGTGAGTTATAAGTTTTTTAGTGAATTGAATCTAAATGTGCTAATGTGAAGGTTTAATTTTGCTACAGTAATATATATCCTCATTGTAATGGGATGCCCTCAAGCAGTCTGCTAAGCTATTCCTGTGCATTTTAAGACTGTGTAAATTAAATTATGTTTATTGATTTTAAAAACAAACTCTATATAATCTGGTTTTCCCAGTACTGCCCATTTAGTCCAGATTTATATTGGTTGAAAAGTGACACCCAGGAAACAAATTGCAGAGAGAATGATTCTGTACGCACAAAGCGAGCTCGGAATCAAAAAATTAAACGTTTTGCTCTGATTGGTTTAGCCACAGCAGGAGGAGGAGCTCTTATTGGTTTAACAGGTGGTCTTGCAGCACCTCTAGTGGCTGCAGGGGCAGGTGAGAAATCTAGTTGTGACCATTAAATTTAGTTGTATTTTGTAGCAATGCACAATATATGTAGTCATGTGTGCTTTCACTTTTCATGGAATTATGTTATCAATTCTGCAATACCAACACCATGTATGCCAATTTGTAATAGTACATCAACTGCTTACATAGTGTTTTGTTGGTGCTTCCCAAACTGATGCAGATCCTCCACCATCCAGGAGCGATCATTGGAGGAACCTCAGCTGCTGCTCTTGGATCAGTGGCTGGCATCGCTGTTATCACCTCCTTATTTGGAGCTGCAGGAGCAGGGCTAACTGGGTATAAGATGAAGAGACGAGTTGGAGGAATTGATCAGTTCCTTTTCAAACCACTCACCATCTCACATCAACTGTCAGTCACAATTGCTATTTCAGGCTGGTTGTCTGGAGATAATGAGAGTAAGTTTTTGTGAGATTTGCACAAAATTTTAATAACATTATAATATAATGTTTGAACTACCAGCAGGTCATACATTAAACAACCCCATGTGTTGAAGTCAATTATTACCGAAAAAGGTACTTGGAATTAGTGGACTACCTCTGCACCAAACAAATCGAGTACAATCAGAAGATATTAAAATGTTTTAAAACCATCACTATATCAATAGATTCTGCGTTAGGAGAATTTTTAGATTGGATCATTTGGTTAACCATTACTGTTATTATCAAGCGTTTGGCTAGTTGTATAATTGCTCATTATACAAAATAATATTATATATTACTACGACTACCTATGTTATCTGGAATGCTGATAGGGACTGCGGACATAGGTATGAAAGTTAATTTTTTATATCTTTGTCAAAATAAAAGATGTATTGATGTAATCATTGACTAATTATTTCATATATTGATTAAATTGCTGATCCTATAATAAGAGGCCATAGGCAAGGGATTAATATCGAAAGCTCATAAAATTGCATCATGTGTCTGCTAAGCCTTAAAACACACCTAATAAACAAGTATGACTATGACAAGCAGTATGATATGTGTTATATATTTTGGTCATATCATGGCTGATTGCACATAATAATTATGAGTTTGTTTTGTACTATGAAAGTATGTTAACTAACAGGAAAAAAGAAAGTCTCTAGACAAAAATTACATTTTTAAAATTGTTTTTTTGGGGGGGTTAAACTAGTTTATAAAATAAACAATAAAACATTATTAGTCATTGCTTTATTCAGACAACTTCATTTTCCCATGGAGGCACTTGCTTCAATCAAGAGAGCAATACAGTTTGGTGTGGGAGGGAGAGCACTTAATGCGACTTGGTAATGCGTTGGAATATATACTGGAGACCATTATGAGCTACGCTGCCGCTGAAGCACTTAAGTACACTGCTCTTGCTGGTAAGCTGTTGTGGTTAGGGTAGAGGGTGTATGGCCACTTTGACGTTTAATAAGCACCAAACCTATTGATTGGTTTCACACAATTAATGTAAAGTCATGTAAAATATGGAAAATTGAAGTGCTACTGGTACATGCAAATTCTGGAATGCAGCAGCCAGCAGACTTGATAAGTTGTCTTGCATAGTTTGGTTAGATGTAACCTAAAAATTTTCGTGATTAAAATTATGACCAAATTCATATTATATTTTTGTTTTGCGTCTGTAAATTATATAAAAATCGGATAAAAAATTTAAAACCAACTGTTTTATTTCCTTTTTTTAGGTTTAATAGCCGCAGTAGCTTGGCCAGCATCGATAGTCTCAGTGGCCGGTGTTATTGACAACCCATGGAGTGTGTGTCTGCAGAGATCTGTGCAGGTGAATATATCTTGTTAATGGTTATTCGTTTGTTGTGCAAACTAAATATATAAAACCATTACAAGGATAATTTATAAAATTAGCAAAGAAACAGGAAAAAGCTACGAAACTTAATACTGTTGCTTAAAATGTGTTATTATAAACTATGACTTTTTAACATGTCATCGTAGACATTTTTTCTGTATAGAGTTTAGATGCCGACTCAAATGCAGTAACTTGAAAGTTTGCTGCTTTATTTTTTCAAGAAAAGTTTAACTGAAACTTGAAAAAAATGAGTTTAGTTTTTTTATTTCTTCCTCA
>CH002883.1:475962-498149 GCA_000149265.1 Ciona savignyi
CTTTGGTCATTTGTGTAACTGTATGGAGTCCTAATTATTTTATCATTCATGATCAAACTTTTCTATTATTATAGTTTTTTGCAAATAGATATTAACTGCAAACTTGCATAATTAAAATGTAATCTCTCTAACTCTATTTTTTTCTTTCTTTTCATCTCCTATCTGCATATATAAATCTATATTATTTTGGTTCCTAAAACTAAATCACAAGTCTGCACAATATTAAAGTAGGTGTTTGACGCTGTTTGCACAATCAACAGCACTAGCTCCATTAAACCAACTGAATGGGTATGCAAAAGTCTCGCTTAGACACACTTATGTACACATGACGATAGGCACACATGATTGCCAAGTTATTTCTTGTACTATTAGCTTAAGTGATGCCAACTTCATAATTGAAAACTTTAAAAAAATATGCACTATGTAAAAAAGGAAGCGTAAACCAAATAACAGTTCGACTCTATGTGTTTTAGCAAAAACTTTCACTGATATTCGTCGGCAATATTTCTTGTTTTTGAAAACTTTTTCGAAATTCTTCAGTAATGCGAAATCAAAAAGGAACGTATTTAGAATAATAAAAAAACGTTTGATAGTGCAGGCCTATACAATGTTTTTAACTCCACAGTCTACATTTTCGTTCTGTTGTATACATGTTGATCCAATATAAGCTTGCATTCTAAAGTGGTGACATGCACTTCATATAGTTATTCCATATGGTTTTGCTGCATCGTGTTTTGAGAACATGTGTTATTTTTTTCGAACGCACGAATGTTTTAAACAGAGCTCTTTGAAGGGCGTGTAAGGTACTTACAAAGGCGAGAGCGGTTCTAGTAATGAACATAAACATTGGCGCTTTCTGGCCATTGTTACATCACTCCACGCCAGACGAAGCGGTCTGACGTCATTAAAAATAAGCTTGCTCCAAACCCTTGGCGACGTAAAGATAATTAGGGAAGGCGACGGTAGCGCCCGACAAATTCTTCAACGACCGTTGACAAGCAATGTCTGTCGATTGTCGCTAATGCTGCTCCTAAGTATCGGGTCGCACCGACAAGCCGTGTTTCCTTTTGTTACCAGGGCCATGAGGCGGACGACTGGCGACCTGAAGATGTTGCCACACTGTCTGCTACTGTAGCTCTCTGGTGAAAAAAGATCCCCATAAATAGGGAGCCACAAAGAGTCATACATTAGTCAAACCTTTAGTTCCACAAGTCGATAAGCAAAGACGAAGCGCAAAGCAAGAATTTTTGGATTATATATTTATCCTGCAGACAACATGATCTTAAGTGTAAGCGGTGTTTGCCTTGTTTCCGTCCTCTACCTCGTTGCTGGTGAGTATTTGATCTACATGGGCAACAAAACGCTATTCGCATCATATATTGATGTCGTGGGATAACCACAACTTTATTGAGAAGTTCGAAACACTATTACTTCGTTGAGCAGTTTTCTTAGACCCGCTTCATTTTAACAGTTAGTTTTCCCACTACAATTGTTTTCGCTTTCATTTGCTGGCGTTTCGAAATACTTTTTCGAAAGAGTTTAAACACTATTTTTTTATCTCAGGAAAGCAGCAAGTTGGTTCCCATTGTTGCAGAAGAATCGAACACATTCGTGATATAGGATATGGTAAGTACATTCATGTACAATGTATATTCTTGAATATTGCCATGCTATTAGTTCGTAGTTAAGATTATTTTTTATATAAAAAAACAGGTCATCAAATATAACTTGTTAATGGACAGAAAGAAGGCACATCGTAAAAAAGGCGCACCGCAATCCGGTTGCAGAACCCATCACAGTGTGTGTATTTCAAGGCTAATAACCTTCTACATTTTGATATATAGATATCACGGGTCGGGCTCTTCATTTGGACGTAGGACGCTGTAGCGCCACCTGCGGCAATAGCGATGAGCTTAGAAGTTCCAGTTACATCAGCGTTCTTGCACGGATTCGAGAAAAACAGGTATGCTCAACTTTTTTAAAACTAGTGTCTAGCACAAAGAACTACAAAACAAACGTTTCTTGTAGTTGATATTTTCTACTCCGTGGCTCAGTTTACACTTGACCAATGATTAGACCGTATAATTCTAACTGTTCCGTTGTACATATGATAAATTAAAGAAACTTTGCATCAGCATGTGTTATCTTTGACGCACCAAGAAATGTTTAATTTCCACAGTGGCATATAAGTGCTTAACTTACGAAATATGTTTCTAGGCAAATTCTGCTGAATCTTTGACTTGTCGGTCACGCGCAGTTCACCGTGGAGAGTGTCAGCCGTCTGTAGTTCATGTTGAAGCTGTAGCTTTCGACCATGGCCCTAAGTATTTTGACGTTGTCGATGAATGCTCTTGCCGAAGAACTCCGAAAAGATGCGAAAGAGTTCCAAAAATGAAACGATTTTTCGCCGGAACGAGATTTGAATCGATGGTAGATATTGGAGAGTGTGCTGGCGGGTGTCGAAAAGGGCAAAGTAAGTTCAAATCCAGATATGAACATTATTAATTTAATGGACATACCTTTTAAATAAGATTTTTTATCGGCCGAAAGTTTTAAACCTATGACTATTACATCTGCTATTGTTTCCCGTTATTTATGTGTTTTGTAATATATGGCTAGGTCACATGCATCATGCAAAAGTCCGCTAACATTTATACCACCACTTTACAGATGAAAAAGTCTGTAGACCAACGCGCACCACCGCTCGGTCTATTCTTGGACCAAATGGTATGATAACTGTGCACACTATCGCCCAATGTAGTTGCGAACCAACGTGCTACAGGCAGCATTTTAATGTGGCGGTCACTGAAAATGTTCAAAATGAAAATACTGGAGAATTTGTCCTTAAAACGAAGGTATGTTTGTTTTATGTGAATTAAGTAGATATTTGCATTTAGTAGTTATTTGGATGGTTTATAAACCCGGTGGTATTATACCTCTTGGTAAAGCAAGTTCATTAAAAGTTCACTGTCGATATGTGAAGTAATTTTTCAGTGTGTCCGTTATTTATAAATCGATGGGAAATGCACTTCTGATGAATAATCACTTTATTTCGGTTGCAGGTAGTGGATGTAGGTCGATGTGTTGGAACGTGCGGTCCAATTGAGCGATGTGTCGTCAGGTCTAGCAAACGAAATCAGCTCACTGGCGACACAGAGTGCTTAATGTCACTGGAGACTAATGACGTCACATGCGCACCCACCCGTGTCAATGACGTGACATATACAGGTCGCACTGGCAAGCTAGAGCATGTAGCGCAAATACGACGATGTGGTTGCACATGAGTAAATCAAGTTTAAACTACGTCAGAATTTCATCACAATCCGTGGAACAAAGAGAGAAGCGGTATTAGGTCAATGCGAAGGTTCCATACGATACTGTATTTTTCATTAAAGAGGATTGAGTGATCGATAACAAACTTTACGTTGCCAAATCATAAAGTAGCGGGTATCTGCTTTGTTTGTTTTTATGTTTATATTAAATTCTCCTTATTTTTTCAATACAATGACACTCAGACACGGTGTGCTTTATTTATCTGCTTCTTTTCTAGCCCTCAGTCTCTTTTCTTCAAAGATAAACAAAACGGTTAGCCGGCGCGGAGACAATGCGGAGACCCGTTTTAGAAATTGCCTGTCAGAAAGCTCAAGTGTTTTGATTCTTCGATTTCGATTGCGCTTTATTATTCCATTTTGTTTAGGAGACCCATTTTCATCGGCGCCTAGTTTTCGAGTGCTGTTCCAGGTGCGGTCGATTCTACTAACAATCTAATTGTTACGTTGTGTTGACGTATGGACTACCGGTCCACGATAACTTGAATGCTGGTGTATTCCCTTCAGGCAAATGCAATGTGACCACCTGTTGGCGAATATATGTTTATAGTTTTACTTAAAAATAAACTAAAATGACTTATATTAAAAAATAAGTTTCCCGCGTTCATACAAAAGTAAAAACGCTGTATAATATATATAGATAAATATTTTACTGTAACCTAATTGGTAGGAAAGAAAATTCCAAAATAGGGATTCGGAAAACCGATCCATGGATATTATGCTTTAATGGATAAACCTTAATTTAAATCGAGGCGTTCGTATAGTACGCTAATTTAACACTAAAATAACGCTAAACGTGAGTAGTTAATACTACATTTTAAATATTTATTTTGCAATAAATTAGGGACAGGTTCCATTCAATTTAAAAATAATATAACTTTTATAATTGGCAATTTTACGCATGACATTCGTGTGGGCTTGTAACTACGTTGATAGAGCAAGACGAATTAATTATAAAAGTGACACAAATTAGCTTTCCTTGTAGAAATGATACGTGCAAATTACCATTCTCGTAGAGTTAATTGGCTTGCGTTTGTAATCCGTCGAAGAAGGCCGCGAGCTGTTATTATTTGCTGCTGGAGGTGTGAATGGACTGTGTAATTTGTACGCCCGATCTTCGGCCAGCTGCCGCTCTAACAACTTGTGCATCAAACACGATCAAGTGAAATTAAATTCCCTTTTTTTCGTACATCCTTCGCCCGTCAATCCCACGTTTCGTTTTCATTTTGATTCGAACCTTTTGCTGAACAACAGGTAGCAGCAACCCCCACGAGCAAACGTGTCTCGGTGTTATCTTCAGTTTACGGACAACCGCTGTGACCATCGGTCGGGGTTATCCTCTGTTTGTGAATTTTCGTACATCCGGAGTTTAAAATATCAGCGGGTGGCTGACTAATCAGGGCGATTTAAGTGACAGCGCTTGGTCGATACAATCACAGATCAGTTTCGACATCAGAGAGAGAAGGCCTTCTTTAGTGCTTAAGTTATATTGACAAGCACCTCCTAAATCGTATCAGCGGACATGAATCTGAAAGGCATTGCGATTACATTGGTACTTCTGCTCCATACAGCCACGGCCAAACCGAGATATCGAAAACAGAAACGAGCGACCGCATTGGTCAACATCAGAAGATTCTTTGAACCCTTTGCACAGCAAGAAACCGAAAAAAATGTCCAGGGCGAAATGGTTAAAAAAGAATTAAAAACCGCGATGGCAAGTCTGAGCAGAAACGTAAAAGATGAGGCGATGGACGAATTGCTTCACATGTTCGGGCTTCAGGTAATAAATTTTTTAATGTCTACATGCGTGTTGAAGTAAGATGAAATTGTTTCAACAAAAAAATTATAAAGAAAGACTTTTTTGTTATTATGTTTTAATCCAAACTTACACAAAATTAGACAAAATAACGCATTCGCCTAAAATAAACATGCTTTTACATCTTACAGGCACCAAATACGGCCGCTTCAGTTCAACAAATAAAGAAACCGCCGAAATACATGGTTGACCTGTACAATGCGGTTGCAGACCAAGACGGAGTCACTCGTGCACCGGATCTGCTGGACGCTGACACTGTTAGGAGCATTCCAAATATAGGTATATAGGACTATATACACCATATAAATAATCAGGATTTTGGTATTATTTACTGTTGCATACTTTAAAATATTAAATTATATCGATATTGATTTCAATCAAACAGCTGTTAAATGTTAAGGAACATTCACAGATACAAGATGCCCAGAAAGATGTTTGTTTGATTTAAGGCCGGTTGATGGCCAAGAAGTCGTACTGGACGCCGAACTACATATATATTTTGATACTCCACACACTGAATCCGCCAGATCATCAACAAGCTATCTTGTTAAGATCTACCAGGTTTGTTAAAAGTCACTTATCAACAACTTCAGATTAACACGCTTACATATATGTAGTCGTAACATATAACGCCTTTTATCACCATCGATGATCTTAAATGTACTGTAAACATTTATTCAAATACTATAGTTTATAAAACTGACTTTTTGCAGATATTATTAGATAGCAGAGGAGAAAGACCAATGCAAAAAACCCTTGTTGCTGGCAGGCGTCTTGCTGCTCGATTGCTGGGATGGCAAATATTTCCTCTTCTCACTTCAGTACGTCTAATCTCTTCAGCCTTAGTTAATGATAATTATTATCTATTTTCTACATTCTACAACCATTAACGCTGTCTTTAATACGGAATATATTACCGTAGTACGAAATATATTACGAGATCACCCATTGGCCAGGCTGTGAATAATGAATAGGATACGATTCTACTGTTAGCAATAAACTCACAATCGTTTTAACTGTAGGTTGAAACCTGGAACAGTAGAAAGGAAGATAATTTGGGAATTCTGGTCCAGTTTGTGTCCGATAACGGAAAAATCGTTGCACAGAAAACTTCGATTAGAGGGAAATCCCCTATACTAGTTCTTTTCACAAACGACAGCAGAAACACTATTCACAAAAGCAAAAAAACAAGTAAGTAAAAATGCTTTTTATTACGTTAAAAAAACAAGCAAGAATTTATAGACACAACGGCGAATTTAATATTGCCGGAGAGAAAGAGATAACTGGTGATAAGTTAAAAAGGATTAAGGAAATGTTATTCCACAGAAACTCTACAAGTGTTACACAAAGCCAAGATGGCAGCAGTCGTGGAAAAAGAGACCCACGTGACTGCAACTGCGACAAAACTTGCAGCTTCTAGACACCGAAGATCCCTAAAAAGCCATGCAGGCGAAACAACCCGATCGAGAAAACACAATCACAAGAATCGAAAACAACACAATTCAAAACCAAAATCGGAAAATCACAGCATCAATTTTGGGAACAGTAAAAACATTGGACTATCAGAATTACCTGAAAATATAACTGCTGCTACAGGAAAAGAACACCCTAGTCAAGATACTGATATAGGATATAAGCTAACCGAATCATTACAAAACGAACAGTATAACGGAGAAATATGGGAAGATTATGACTTTGATTATGCTTCTGACGGGAGAACAAAACCAGATCCAACTTTCAACCAACACTCAAGACACCCAGTTAGCTCTTCATCTGCTCGATTTCCTTCGTTTTCCACCCTTTCTACCGAAGCTTCAGCGAGTCGATCTTGCAGGCGGTATCCACTCTACGTAGATTTTGAAGAGATGGGGTGGTCGGGTTGGATTATTCATCCTCAAGGGTACAACGCCTACCATTGCCGAGGAAAATGCTCATTCCCAATATCTCAGAACCTAAAGCCCAGTAACCATGCAACCGTTCAAAGTATAATGCATACGCTTGGGCTGGGCGGACAACCTGTGGACATGCCTTGCTGCACACCCGACAAACTCTACGACATAAACTTACTGTATTTTGACCACAATGATTACGTGGTGCTTAGACGGTACAAAGATATGGTAGCCGCATCGTGCGCTTGTAGGTGAATATTGAATCACATGCACACTTATCGGCGGACAAAGAAGCAGGCTGTGGCCCAAAATGTCAGTGGTGGAATCAGACTATTGCACATAGCGTGGTCTTATGCAATGTTGATGCTATGTACGTTCACTGTTAGTGTTGTTGCATTTGTTGTTGTTTTTGCGAGTATTAATAGCTAGGGCATTTTTGATATAATGTTTACCTGTTCTCGATAAACACAGCTTACTTGTTCTTGATAAACGAATACAACAATTTCTTATGAAGATTGATTTCTACGGTGAAATGCGCGAAACACTAAAGTTAATTTTATATAAAATCGAATCTACAGCAGAAATATTATAATCCCTCTATGAAATATTGCTTGCCAAACACTGACCAACTTGCCAAATACTGACACTTATAGCGAAAAGCATAATATGAAAAAGTGCATAAGAAACCCCACTGCGCAGCCGGTAGCTGGCGCTAACAAATAGCGTTGCTTGTTGCCAAGAAGCTTTGTGGAAATATTTTGCAAGATGCTAAAAAGAACGTGATATATAGTCTTTAGGTTAATGTAGGTTTAGTGTCATTTGTTAAGAACATAATTCAATATAAATTAGGTAATTAGTATATGACCTAGTCTTCTGTTTTGTACTTAGGCTGTATAAAAAATTGAAACGTCTTGTAGGTAAAGGGACATGAACCACGGTGCGATAGGTGTGCTTTTATTTTGCGTCATTAAATAAGAAAAATAATGTAAATAAAATTATTAAATTATCCAAAACGGAGTTGTGCAGTTTATTGGAACAATCTGTCAATGGTGGTATATGAGTCACTTGCAAGTACCGGTACGTCCTCAATGAACAAGTATGATGTTCTTGGTGTTGTTGGAGAAGGTCGGTTCTTTTTATTTTAGAAATATAACCTATACACACCAGTTGTTGAAAAATGACGGTGTTAGTTTGTAATTGTAATTTTAAGCGATGCATTTCTAACGCATACTTGAAGATTGTATAGTCCGCAGACTAGATAACATTGTAGTTTGTCTACTTATGAAACTGTAAACTCAGTGAAAATACAAGCTCTTTGTGTAAAAACATTTTTTGTGTTAATTATTATTTTAAGTTCAACAAAATTTTGTTTATTTTTTCTGTAGGTGCATATGGAGTGGTACTAAAATGCAGACATAAGGTATTGTACACAAATTATACTTTTTACTAGTAAAAATAGTTTACCAATAATTGTTTATTTTGATTTCCATTTATGCCAAAATCTCTGGTGTCTTAATGAGACCTTTAAAACGGGGAAGAATAGTTGAAAAGCATCTTTGGTATTTGACCACCATTAAGCTTATGTACGCTTGAATTCTACTCAATAGATACTGTCTCCCTGTTGGCTTAAGCCCTTTGTTCAATCTTTTTTATATCAAATGACAAAGCTGTATGGAAGATGTGTGTTTTCGCTCCATTGTTATTCTCTACCAGTGACAAGTCACTGATAATGAAACTATAAACATGTATTTGTTATTAATGTGTATATAACAATGGTAACCATGTGTAGTAATTTAAGTTCACCAACACAATTCTGACAGTCTATGGTACCTTGATATTTTTTTACTTGTAAACACAATCAGGTTTAAACAACAAGATCTTTAAAATAAATTAATAAATCTAATCTAAGTGTTCAATCTTTGCATATGATACTGGTAACCAATACTTTTGTATTATTTGGAATGCTTATTAAATTTCTATATACTTTTGTTTTACCTTTATTTCCATAGGAAACCCAAGAAATAGTTGCGGTCAAAAAGTTTAAAGACAAAGAAGGTAAATTCAGATTTTAGCACATGTAAGAAATATGTTCATGTGTCGCACATGGTAATAGTATTAAATTTAATACGTTCATTTTAAACATTTTAAAGTTGGAGTTTCTGAAAGAGCAAGTCTTCATCATGGTATATTTTAGCAGCATGTATATAAAATGTTTAAAACATAATGGTATGAGACCACAATGGTATAATAACACGTTTAAGTAAATGTTCCTAAATCCAACTGTGTGGTTATAATGTTTCTTTGTAACCTGAAAATGACATTAAATATTACAAATGGTGGAAAAAAAGTATATGGCACAATCCATTAAACCTTCTGGATGCTTTTTTTATCCAGACAACGATGACGTGCAGAGAACAACTTTACGAGAGCTTAAAATGCTTAAAACTCTTAAACAAGAAAATATTGTTGACCTTAAAGAAGCTTTCCGCCGTAGAGGAAAGCTCTACCTGGTCTTTGAATATGTGGAAAAGGTGATAAAACAAACAATATTCTATGGGATTTGCCAAAAAACAAACACTTTTTCTTTTTATAAATAAGGAAAGAATGATTATATATAAAATCATGTTTATATCATTCCAATTATAAGCAATATGGCAAGCTCTCACAGAAGCATCACAACCCTGAATGTACCTGGTAAAAACAGTAAGGACAAAGATTTGATTTAAAATAAAAAAAAATATTAAAAAAGACAAAAGTTTTTTTTAAATAAATGCTTTTTCTATAATTAAAAAAATAGTAATTGGCCTTGTATGAGGACAAACAATTATTAAGAGTTTTAACTTCTCACACTTTGTAGTTACATAAGAATTTATTAATACAGAACATGCTTGAACTGCTGGAAGAACAACCAAATGGAGTTGCCCCTGAGAAAGTCCGGTTAGTATATTATGTGACTATTTGATTTATGAAAAACCAAATTCACAAAAAAAACAAGTTCAGTCACTAAATAAAATTATTTAGGTATTTGAGTATGTTAATTAAATATTGGTTCATAAAGTCACACCCACAAAACCCATGCAATATTAAGTTAAATATTGGTACACATGTGTAAATAAACGGAGTAGCAGTTATATTTGCTCTGTAAAACAAATTTAAAAGGTTGTGTAAAGATAATATACATAATTTTCTAAAGATAATTTACATAAGGGATTGCTAAAGTACAAAATATATTTGTTGCACAAAATAGAAAATCCACATTCTTTAATACATAAAGTTTAACCATTCCTATCCGGAACTTATTAAAAGAGTTTTTACACAGGCAATTATCTGCTTTGTAAATGCAAGTCACTGTTTATGAAACTATAAATATATTTTTGTAAATATTGTGTATAAAACAATGGACAATATCACACTGATAATTTTCAGATTATCTCACACCCAACGTCTGGTTACCAAAGCTATTGTAGTATCTTGTAATCTTAAGACGCTCCTCTAGTTTTAGTAGAACTCATTAACCAATGGATTTAGGTGATGTCCAAAAGTGCCTTGCTCAAGAACCCATCTGTCTAGTCAGTGTCTACTTTCGATCCCATAACCCTTTGGCTTACTGCAGACTGATTGAGTTAACCGGCCAGACAATGTTAAATTTGCTTAAATTGAGCAAACAAAATATCAAATATGCCGAATACTTTGCTCTGATTTTATGTCACAAATATTTGTTTTGGGGGAAAATCTTATGCAAGTTTTCAATTCCGTCTATCATATAGTGGTGTTAAACATTCCATCTATTGTCTGCGCACTTGTGCAAACAGTATGTGTATTTAGAGGGGCGTTATTAAACTGTTTCTACATAAAAAAGACATCTAAATCAGTGTTTAACATGCCAGTCATATTCCTTTTGTTAATATTGTAAGGTTTATGACATAGATGTACATAAATAATCTGGAAAGTGTGGATTAATGAACCTACAAGTCCTGACTTGATTTTTAAGTACCAGTTCCAAACAATTGTTCCTTT
The DNA here is from genome assembly GCA_000149265.1 of Ciona savignyi. NCBI lineage: Eukaryota > Metazoa > Chordata > Ascidiacea > Phlebobranchia > Cionidae > Ciona > Ciona savignyi. The sequence goes on from CH002883.1 coordinate 487,014, forward strand.
ATAAGTTTAAATTTAATAGGGCGAAACTCAAGTATAACAATAAGATATCTTACTGTTTTGTAACTTAGTTCATTTAAATTTAATTAGTTTTTATGATTTTAATTATAAAAAGAAAATATATTTATCTCAAACACTCCTGATTAAATAAAAAAACTGAGAACAGTGAATGAAATGACTGAGAACCATTTTTGATGGAAATTATTTTTTGTTAAGAATACCTTTATTTTAAAAAAGAAAATCAGAAAAGTTCAGTTAATCCAATTACGTTTCTTTTCTTTGGTGGTTAAAAAAGTAGACTGCCAAAAGACTTTAAATTTAAAATAAATTTCCCGCAGGAGCTACATCTACCAGCTTATCAAAGCAGTGCATTGGTGCCATGCAAACGATGTTATACACAGAGATATTAAACCTGAGAATCTGTTGATCAGTTCCCATAATGTGCTAAAGCTTTGCGACTTTGGATTTGCACGTTCTGTTTCCCTATCGAGTCGGAACTCTGCTTACACTGATTATGTGGCTACTAGGTGGTACAGGTCACCAGAACTATTGCTCGGGTAAATTAGGAGAAACAGCCATGTGACTGGTTAAACTTTGTATGATTTGGTGTTTATTGTTCATGTGCTATGGTCTCCATCTTGGTAAAATTATATATTTAAATAAATTATGTACTGGTACAATTACTGGGTAAAGAGATGTAATTTACAAAATGGCGGCTCTATGGTCAGGACAGTTTTCAGTGACATTTTTTATTTACTCATTCCTGTTCATGTAAATATAAACCTATGTCACCAGGATAAAATATGACAAGGGGGTGGATGTGTGGTCAATAGGATGCATCCTGGGTGAGCTGAGTGATGGCCAACCATTATTCCCTGGGGAAAGTGAAATTGATCAACTCTTCACCATCCAGAAAATGCTGGGATGTCTACCTCCGAGCCAGATGAAAGTTTTATTTACAAATCATAGATTCGCAGGATTAAAGGTTCGTTGGTTGTAAATATTGTTGTTTCGCTCTTTATTAACCTGTGTGATTTTTATAATTTAAAATCTATTTCTTTAATATTGGACCTTTTTTTCCAGTTCCCCACCCACTTTCAGCCTATCACACTGCAGCGTAGATATTGTGGTATTGTTAATGGTGTTATGCTGAGCTTTATGTCCAGTACTCTAGTAATGGACCCAGCTAAAAGAATCACAACTCAACAGTGTTTGGAACATAACGCATTTCAGGTAAAAAACAAGTAGTTCTTAATTAAGTATGTAAATTATTATTGATGTATTTGTGTTAGTATAATTATTGACAAATTACTTTGTTGCATGAATTGGGGAAATTTCGTAAAAACAGGTTCATGGCTCGATTTGTACATCAGCCGTATTCCTAAGCAATGTATGTGATATAAAAACACATCAATAGCTCTGTTAACCCCATCTATCTTTTTATTTGTGATGTACTTTTTTGCTATAATACACTGCATTACCTATTGCTAGGAATAAAAATAATATATTAGCCATCCAATATATATGTGTGGTTTAGATGACGTGAGACTACTAGAATATTAATGAGCGATTTTTTAGACTGAACGGCTGAAGGACAAGAATCTCGATTACTTTCGCGAAGCCACCAAGCCCGGTAACAAAAGAGTCAAATCCGCACGAAGTAGGGAAACAATTTATTTCTATTTCCATAATTTGTTTCTAGTTTCTTAAAATAAATTTATATAATTATTAAAACTGTTATATACTGAACATATGGGCGAAACTTGTTGATTTGCCAAGAATTCTTTATTATTACATAAAATATGGTTAAGTTGGTATGGGTATTCTTGTGTTTCATTTTCAATTTAAAGCACCATGTTTAAGTCATTATATTATCAGCATGTTTGTTTATATTAAAGAACTTTACTTTGTACATGATGAAACTTTTATTATTTTACTATTCAGATTCAACAAAAGGAAAAAAAATGAAGAATGAAGGAGATTATGACATAGAAAACTATCACATTTCACAAGTTCCATCTAATGTTGATTTGCTGACCTACCAACCCAATAGTTTGGGAGGAAGAAATAAGCCAAGCGATAGTTATGAAGCAAACCTCACTGCAGCTAGGCAAGAAAAACAACGAGGAAAGAAAAACAACAAATTAATGCATCTGCTCAAAGACAAAGTGGAATTGAAATCAAAGTCTCCAGAAATAGATGAAACTCCTCATGAAACCACTTCGTCCATTGTTGCTGAGCCACAGAGTCAAATGTTATCTCTGAATTTTGCTGACGCGTCACATAAAACGAATATCGGCTGGGCATCGAAACAAGCAGATAATGACCTTAGCATCCAAGAGTCCAAGGAAAACCAGGATGAACAAAGCGAAGAAATCCTTGTCAAGCGAAGCAGTTTTCGCCACAAATCACCACCACTGGACGATTCACCACAGAGTACCTTCCAAAGACAAGGCAGCCAACGTCTAAAGCAGCGAGCTCAAGGGGACAGAACAGAAAAATCAACAAAGCAGCGTGAAAATAAAGAGAATTTATATCGGCAATGCAAATCCTCCTTGGCGCATCATGATCCTTTGGAAGAGTGCACAACTCATTCTCCTACAGACTTCAAGACACCTCACTCATCAAAATCTTCAGTAAACATCAACAACGCAGAAAAGCCTACTTCCGCCACAACTGACAATTTGACTTCTATGTTTGATTCGAATATTAAAAATGCAATCGCAACTACACTGCAAATTCCAACCATTACTTTTAAAGGTAAATGGATTTTCAACAAAACAATTAAAACTCATGGCAATTTAAGCATAGTATTTCTTAAGAAAAATGTTTGCCCTTCCAATCTCTGATCATGCTTTACCATATTTTGTTTAGATTTTAAGGAAAAATATATATATATAATCATTTTTAAATCATTCTGTTCCAGGTTCCCAGAGTAATAATACTGCAGAAGAAAGAACAGCACAGATAATAAAGGTAATTGAGGTTGTTTTATTACACATTATTATCACCTTTTCAAGGTAAGAATATATTTATAAAAAATATTGATAGGGGGGTGAATCATGTTCGACACTCTAGTTGAAGTTAGTTTTTTGCCCTTTTTTTTATCCAAACTTTGCTTTAACACATTGATATTCCACTTGCCAATACACAAATGACAAAGACCCAGACGGTATACTATATGTTTTGTTGATGTCCACAGCCTTCTAAATCAAAGGTTGGAGTCAAATCCGGATATTCTCGCTCCCAACTTAACAAAGATGATGATCAAAAGACAGGGGGGGATTACCCAACCTCGAAATGTGTTGTTAACAGCGTAAAGAGCTTCATGACATCAATGCCAGTTGACACAACTTACGATACCAAGGTATAGAAACATTAGGCTTTTGTGGACCAGCAATATATCAAAGTCTGCAGGAGGCTTATATTCTTTAATGTTGTTAATAGAGAACCAACTGTTCAATGGAAGCATTAAGAAGATGTTTTTTTAGTAAAAGTGTGTCTTTAAGCTTTTGTTTGCTCATTGTTAGTATAAAACCTTGCAGGGCATTCGAACCCACACATGTACCATGTTGTGACTAATCTGTGATTCTGTACAACATAATATTAATTTCTACTAATATTTGTAAGCTAACTGTTCACTCTAAAATTCTAGAACAATGTGTCCGACCTTGCCGACTACAAGAAAGAATTAAAGAGAATCAAATCTAGTTTGTTCGGGAAAAAGAGCACAAGTATGTACTTATAAGCCATGGGTTCTTAACCTTTTGTTAGCCTTGGCCCACTTTGTTTGTAAACGGATCGGATCGTATAAAAATCACTTATTTTTTAAAACATTCTTTAAAAATATCACTTAGGAACCTGTTTAACACGAACATATATTTAATTTTTTGCAAGAACTTATTTTTGGTGGCGGTAAAGCTACAAATTTAATGAGACATATTTTAAAGAATGTAACATAATTTATGTTTAATTGTCAAACCAATTCCAAAATGATGAATGAATAAACAAAGATTGTGCAATGAGAATAAACAACTATGTTTCAGGAGTTCAGCGTCACGAATCCCTTGATTCCAACCAATCAACATCAAGCACTGGCAGTGGGAGGCAAAACTACCAAACCGGGGATCCGAACCGATATCTCCAACCATCCATGTCAACAGTGGTGGAGGTGGAGAAATCCCACCATGCCCACCAACACTCAGATCTCACAGGAATGTCATCAAATGCTGGTGTTGGACAAACGAGTGTCAAAACTGCCAAGTCGACGAGAGATCGGAGAGCAAAGAGTCATTATTATGGTAAGCCAGGTGTATTATTTTGAAAGCATTGAAAGAAACACCTTGTCTATAAAATTGAATTTGTCGTTAAAAATATACTTTAAAAAGACGCCTAAGACCACTTTTACCAGAAAACAATTTCTAGAGTCTAGGATAATTTAAATGCTTTGTCTCATTATACCCTACAGCTCTGCATTTGCTATAAGAACGTAATGTAAAATAATTTTATTTCAGATTCCAAGGTCGACAACGAGCATGAGAATTCGGCGGGGCATTCGAACCCGCACATAGCAAGAGCTTACTCCCGGCTACACCAGTTCCACATTGAGGAGCAGCCATCCCATGATTCTATGTGAGTATGGAGTGCAAGCAGTGCTGCACCTCTAGTTTGTACACAGAAATTATTACTGGATATCACCATACATGCGGGATTGTCATTTCTTGCCTTGTTTTTTAATACATGATTCTATTGTATCAATAGAACAGTTCTAACATAGCTGGATGATTTTAGCTTTTAAACAATTTGTAATAATGTAATACGGCAAAGAAAAAGTAAATAGTCTTAAGTCTCCTAGTACAAAATAAATAAATCTAATTTCTTATGTCGTGGTGTATTAAATACGATAAGTGGAAAAGCATTAAGATAAAACTTTTTAATTGTACAAATAGGGTAAGAGAAGCTTTCTAATTACTGTTCACCAGTTTTATTTGTTTCATGAAATGTAAAAATTATTTCTAACAATTCTTTGCAACCTAGTGAGAATTCATGGAGGGAACCTAACACAGCAACCAACAGAAATTCCATCCAAAGTATTTTAAAGAAAAAGAAAAAAACAAGAAGAAATAAGGTTTCTATGGTTTATTATTAATGTTACAGGCTGTGTTGACTGTTTAACTTTATGGACTAATTGACTGTCCCAACCCTCTAAAACTGTGGTTCTTAACCGGGGGACACGCCTCTCCAGGGGGGGCGTACAGAAATTTTTAGGGGGGCACGATCCTTAATAAATTTACAACACATTTTTTATTAATTTTAAGAATCTTAGCTTTGCGAACAAAACTAAACTTTTGCTGCACATGTTTTTTGGTTTTTCCAGATTAAAAGTATATTAGTTCAGTTGTGTTACAATATTTAAAAATATGTATAAAATACGCCTATTCTTTCCCTGAAAAAACATACAGAGCACAGCATTTAAATGCTAGCCTGCCATTAATCACAATCCTGCTTTACGAACTAAGTATGATGTCATAAAATACCCGAAATACCAATTGTGCTGCTGTATTTTTGTATTTAAAGATAGGGGGCGTAAACTGACATTTATCGCGCAAGGGAGGCGCGGTGCCAAAAAGGTTAAGAACCACTGCTCTAAAACGTGGGATTTTAAAATTAATTTAGTATGTGTCTCAGGATATTACCTTTCTTTTTAAATCAATCATGCTTTTGCTTAATGTATAATTGTTAACACCATGCAACTGACTTTTGTTTTGAGGTCTTTTCTCAATTCTTTTCGATTGCTTGCTTGTAGTAATGAATAAATACTAATTTATGAAACTCACAACAGGTGACAAGTGTCGAAGCTGATCATCTTTCAATACATAACTCTGGTATTGTGAAGCAACACATTGCAATGTGGGACAGCAGGTATATCTATTGCTTTTTAATCTTTAAATTTTAATCTAACACGAATCTTGTCAATCTTAAACTTAATGGTATAAAATTAAAGATTAGGACCTACAACATTAATAGTAACATCCAATGGTCAAAACCAAAGCTGATTTATTCCATACTTAAAATTTAGCTTTAAATAAATATCTTGCAGAGTATCGAACAGCAGACAGGCAACGTCGCCAAGTAAGTCGACCAACCCATCCCGTGGACTTCGTAAGCTCGTGCACACGCCTTCATCCATGCTTGCGGCTGAGCAATCCTACTCCAACCAGCAGTTCCCATACATAGCTACCACTGTAAGTTTCACATATTTCCATTTTATATTTAATTGGGTAAATTTTGATTATTAACGAGAAGTGTTACGAAAAATATTGCCTTTGTACCTTTTTCTGACTTTGGATGTTTTAATCAAGTTCAAACCATTCTTCTCTGTATAACGCCATATTCTCACCAGTTGTTACTCAAGAAACAACTTAAGGCATGTTTGCAATGGTTTTACTTTTACCAGTTAAAACCTAGCCTCAACTTATGCTTTTAGCAACAAATAGTTTGACTGAAATTACATTTGTTTTCCCTCCATACTCCATCACATAGAACGACCGAACCACGAGGACAGGGACTAGCTACCAGTTCCAGCAAAACTCCAGACATGAAAGAAAGAATATAGGGTTGGTTATTTAAAATATATACCGGTACTTAATTAATTTTTTTTATATAGCATCATGTTCAACAGTAAAAGTTTCCTTTTTTTCTCTCTTGTTTAATTTCTTGACGGAAAAATGTCAATAATTCTTCATAAACCCAGTTACCAAAACTAGTGCAAGTGGTACAGCGCTAACTTAATATTTTGTTTGTCGCATAGTTGATTCATTGAAAAGAATATGTTTGTGCTGAGGTGAGATGGTTATTGTAAAATGTTGTAACCTGCAGCTTACATATGCTTGCTATTGCACAACCCTGTTAATTTATATTTGCTGTTGGAAAGGAATTTATATTTGGTTAGCTCGATTGGTAAATGTGGTGGTGGAAAAAACCGGCAAAGGCTCTTCACACAGATTGCCTTGCCAAAGATTATTGGGTTAAACAAAACTGAGACAATATCTTAATTGTCAATACATGTACATTCCATTAAGCTAAACATTCCGCGGTTGTTTCCATTCTAACATTTAGTTTATAGGATAGAACTATCTAAATGCGAAAATGCAACCTTGGGCATTTTCATACGGGTAACTGTCGGTTACTTCACACTCATCGTCAGGTTACTGGAGCTGTTGCTGTGTTCTATGTGTAGAAATATGTTCCTTCAGTATTGACAAATTATTATATAGGATAGGATATTCTTGTTTATTCCCGTGAATGGGAAAACCCGTCGGATCACCTTGCGCCCACCGTCGGGTTACCGGAGCTATTTCAGTGTGTTGTATATGATAGACACGTTTCTTAAATTTGGTAAAACCCATTAATCTGCTGGGCTCAGGCAATGTTCGTAAAGTACCTTGCCCAAGGACACTCCCGACTAGCTAGCGACCAGTTTCGCACCTGCAACCTTTCGATTAAAAGGCGACGCACTCACACCGGCCGGACAGTGGCTTCAGGCAATATCAAATTGGTGCCTTGTCCAAGAACACAACCTACACGCCAGCGAATAGTTTTGACCGCACAACCTTTCGACTGTGCAGATTTTACCCTATTGAGCTATCAGGCCAGACAACTTTATAAAAATAATGAGGAATATCTTTCTATCAAAGACGTTTTAATTTAATATATATGCATTTAAGTCTGGAGTCTTAAACTTATGCCGGATCTGCTATTTATGTGCCTAAGAACCTGAACATAATTGTAATGCAGCTATTTTACTTCACTTTAAACCTGATTATCTATTACATCAAAATTCAAATCTTTAATTACAGAATACTCTCTGGAGGAACAGCTGCACAGTGACCTACACATTAGTGGGGGAGGAACCCATGTTTATGACTCCACTACCCCAAGAACTCAACCCCATTTGGGACCTATCAAAAGCGCCAAGCGAAGGAAAGTTCCCGAATACTCGATTAGCAAAGACACGCCCATATGATTTTCCAGCTGTTTCATGCAAGGTTTTGCTGCAGCAATATCACTGTAATACCCACAATGTTTCCACCGTCCATATTTGCAAAGTGCAACTTACCCAGGCAACTAGGCCTACCTCGTAACAGCGTTTTTGTGCTCAAATATATATCTAATAATATTGTTGGTATTCCGAAGTTGTGTTGGCACTTTTCATTTTATTATGTTTTTTATTAAAGCAGCCACTTATGTACGCTTAATAAAAATATTTAAACAAATAAAACAGAAAAGGCAATAATTTTATTCTCCTAATCAGTGATAGCAGTTGGGAACAGAACAGTTATTTGGTATATGGCTAAATAATGTGCAGTCATTTATTTTTCTACCATTTTTTAAATGTTTCCATAGACGTATACCAGAAATCTCTGTTATATCAGCAAAACTGATTTATTCTACTGTGTTTTTGTTATTATGCAAGTCTAATGAGTCATATTGCAATTCAACAATTTTTCTTGTGCGTTCATCCAGTTTCTTAGTCTGTGTGATTTTCGATAAAATAATTCCTCCAATCAAAATTAAGCCGACCCATTTGTTAGCGGAAAATGCATCCCAGCAAGACTTTCTGTTCATTGGGTTAACCTTGGATGACTGGAAGAGTAAGTATGGTTAGCAATTAGTATAGGGTCCTTGTGTTTATCCCTGTGCATTGGGAAAAGCAGGGCATTACAACAAGTATATTTGTCCAAATATCACATGCCCACCATTTGGTTACTGGAGATGATGCATTGGAATAAACATTTTAAAGAATTAAGTTTTGTTTCACTTTTTATTCCAATAAGTTTAAACGTCAGATGATAGTCAACCCCATGGAGCAAACATTTTATTCATGTTTACAAGTAACACTACACAGGGTCGTTTTTCGAGATCAATTAAAAAGGTAAACAAATCAATACCACAGAAATTACAGATCATTGTATACAGCATAATCATCCATAGAAACAAATGTGACTCTGTGGACTGGAGCAGACGGCTTTTTTTATAAAGGTATCAAAAGCGTTACTATAATAATGGAGCTATTATTACTTTCATTGGGAGATGGCTATGGAGTAACATCCATATCTGTGCCGTATCTATATTTGTTTACACTGACACTTCAAACTTGTTCTATTTTAGTCCACTGGTACTAGATTAAGACATGCATTAGGGTCACACCAAGCAGAATGTGGTAGGAGTAAAGATTGTATTCTTAGTTAGACACCACCAATTATTATATAGTTACTTACCTCTGAGACTAAATTGAATGCAGCCATAATACATGCCAGTGTGATCGGTCCATCCAAGTAATTCAAATGGCCAGCAATGTAAAACAAGCAGACATGAGTTAAAGCGCAAAGCCGAAGAAAGGTTAAAATGCGTTGATTTTCAGACATCTGCAGTTCAAGTCTATGGGAAAACGGGTAAATGAAAAAAAATATTTTGAAATTTGTGGTAGTGAATAAATTGTAGCATCACAATGACAGCTTGTAGGCCACACAATGTTTGATACTAAAAACTTTGGAATATTTATATATAATATTGTGTTGCAAATGAAGGTTTGGCAATGCTCGACAGAAAGGATGTAAAATTAACGAAATAAATTTAACATTCATAAAATGTGAGGTGGCCCTAAAACCCATTACTTCTCATACTTGGCATAGAATATTTTATCTTGGAATCTCTTGGGTGGGATATTAATTCGATTATTACAGCTATTGGCCTATTGCCTTGCGTTTACCTTAAATTGCTTTTATGATAATCTAGCTAAACCATCACTTTTTTATTTTAATTATTTATTAAAATCAGGGGAGATTTACGACTTACTTTTTTGAGTATCCAGAAACCCAACCCCCCACCCACATGATTACTCTATTTTAAAGCCAAACCGCCATTCATTTTTATAGACACAGCATTTTGAAATGACTTTTAATATCTTCTAAATGGATTGGACCTTTTTAAGATTTTCAATATGACAGAAATATGCAGCAGTGTCTCTTTGCAGATTTCTAGGCACAGGGTTGAGGTAGTTTCATTCGACTGCACAGGTTGGTGGATGAACGAGTCAACCAAGAGGGATATCATAAAAAAAGTTGATTTTAGTTTCCTTGTCCGGCCGGTTGGTCTAACGGTCAAGCAGGTCGCCTTTCAATCAAAAGGTTGCAGGTGCGAAACTGGTCGCTAGCTAGTTGGTTGTGTTGTGTCCTTGGACAAGGCACTTTACGGACATTGCCTGAACTCAATTGTACAACACACTGAAATAGCTCCGGTACCCCGACGGTGGGGTGCGAGGTGATCCGACGATTTGCCCGCGTGTTAACCCCCATTGGTTTTCCCATTTCACGGGGGATAAACATGAATATATCTATATTCCTATCCTATCCTTGTCAAATTAGAATAAGTCCTTTAATATCCCCACTTTAATGCTGACAAAACAGATTTTAAAATATACTTTACACTTCTGCACCTTTAGCAGTTTTTTCCTTAAAACAAACTGCACTAATATAAAACCTTTATATCAATGAGTTTGGGAAGCAATTTAGAATCCAGGATTTCATATCACCTTTCCTCTAGTGGCATTTCACGCAATTCTTTATCCGAATATTTTGAGAACAACCTCGCAGTTGATTTAATGCCAGCTTTCTTGTCATCATGTAGGTCCTAAATATTAGACATTTAGTCTTTTTTCAATAAAGAGAATGGGACATGTTCTTTTTATAATCCCTGGGTAAAGAAGGGAGACGGCACACCAGCTGGAAATACAATAAAAAAATGTTCTTGCAAGTGGTCTGATGCCCTTGTGAAAAAAGTTTCAGTAAGCATCATAGTCAAAAAGCTTACATTCTGAAGCAGTTATAGCTGTCTTAGCACTCTATCATTTAAAAGACAAACTCTGAGAATAAATTTCCCACCTGCAATGCATAGATTGTATCATAATACAGTGTCCAAATGAAGCAACTTGCATAAAGGGTAAGCTGTACTGGCCAGTTAATAGTGCCAGTAACAGCTGTGTAACCCATAAAAGAGCTCCCACCTTGTAGGATAGGCCCAACACCGCAAAACCGATACATTGTGACTCGCTTAGCCAGAGGGTATATAACCACTGGT
>CH002883.1:498249-512984 GCA_000149265.1 Ciona savignyi
TGGGATCAAAACTGGTCGTTAGCAAGTTGGTTGTGAGCTAATATGCACTTGGTGAATATCACTTGGACCCATGGAATTTTTGGGTTTAAAAAACTGAAAGAACGTGAACTGTATATCTGTTATGGTAAAAACTAAAGCAACACAAACTAACCAAGTTGGGTTTAAACTAAGTAGAATCCCCAATGACAAAGTCAGCTGGACGGCTAGCAATTTGATAGCGTTCTTTGTGCTGACCACTCCTGCGGCTATTGGTCTATTTTTTGTTCGCTCCACCTGTTTGTCCAAATCTTTATCCCAAAGATCATTGATAACACACCCAGCCCCTCTCATCAAGAATGCTCCCACCCCAAATAAACCTGGACCGAAAAAATTTAGTTCATTTTATTGCACGTACTTGGTCATACATTATTAACTGGTTTTACTAAGACAAGTTGTATAGATTTATGTCAAATTTTCCGAGGATACATGCCATCGAATAGATTTAGAACCACTGATTTAGAATGTTGTCAGAAATAGTCTTGTTTTTATCATGGGTAGGCCTATTGGTAAATATGAAAAGCCAAAGTAAGAAGTTGCATTAAAACATAAAAATTACATTTCAGAATGTTGCCTTGTGAAACTTCTTAGTTTGACATTTCAGTCAGTAGTTAAACCATATTTTAACTTAGCACATCAAGGTCATACAAAGCAAATTAGGAAGTGACTATTTTACTAGAGATCGGTGTAGTTTTAAAATTTTGATAGCCGAACATTGGTTAACAAACATCAATTAGAACACTTTGATAAGCAATATCTAGGTACGAAGCATTAATTTCGAACTTTGGGTACTGAAAATAATAGGAGAAACAGCACAGTCAGCCACCTAGATTTAAGCAGAACTATCGGCCAACAAAACAACTAAGTATTTAACATTTCCTACATAACCAGAAGTTGGAAACATTGGGGGTTATAGCAGCAAGACTAAATATTGAATGGGACCAGATCAAATTGGATTATATTTCAAGTGGACCTTTATTTGGGCAATGCAATTGACCCCACGAAACATGCATAGGAGTGAACTCACATTAAGCTCACATTAGTTTATGGGGATAACATTACTGGTAGGAATGGTTAGGGACTAGAAATAAGGTGTTTGGGTTTACGGGCAATTATAATTATAATAGGAACACAGCAAAAGATTCTGTAAGATAGTTATACATAACCCAATTCCAGTAAAATAGAGTCCCTCAAAAATAAAAATGATGTTACAATTAATTACCAAGATAATAGAAGCTTGGCAGTTGACCAGGTGAAGCAGCAAGACAGATGCTGTAAGCACATGGTATGTACAGTAACAATGTTCCGATTGGTTTGTCCACTCTTGCTAGCTCCAAATACGGTTGTATTCCATGTGGAAATTTTCGTACCAAATTGGCCATATTGTAGGTTGCTTTCAATTGACTTTTTTTCTCTCTAATTTTTTCTCTTTTGTTGTAATAGTTTGTAAAAACTGCAGTTTCCTCCATTCCAAAAAAGCTTGATTTTTTTTCTGGTTTAACCCCAATTTTCCTTTCATGTTTCAAACTTGTATGGATTAAATTTGGAAATTGGTAAAATTGTACACATTTTGAAATTTCTGAATAAAAAGCTTTGTTTCTGTTCAAAGCAGCAAATGATTTTGAGTGATTTTGATTGTGAAAGAATCTTCTGAAATTGAAGACTGTTCCAGAAATTGAGTCAGATAATTTCAATGCCAATAATCTCATCTCATAGGGTTATCTCATCATACAGGTATCTCATTCTAAAAACAGGCAAGATAGGATTTAAAATTTATTACTTGTTTTTTTTTATTTCAACAGCATAATGTGTGTGAATTAAAATATTTAATTGTATAGCTGTGTTACATGTGACAACTTTACTCTCACTTTATTATTTCACTGTGCACTCATATGAGCATACCATACAACTGCACGCTTATTGATCCAATCATTTTATAATTTTAGTGGTCAGCATTTTAATGTTATGGAACTGTCACGGTACAGCTAAATACTACAAGACGATTGGACGGCTTGAATGGCTTACTATACTTTGTATATCCAAAGGCCATAATATTAATGTTAGGGTTGGGGTTAAAGTTATTTAGAGGCACCCGTACTGGCAAGCCAATGGCAATTTGTATTTGCAGTGTTAAAGTGTTCTTTATAGGTTATTGCTTGCCGTAATAGTAATTATTTTATGATTCTTCACCATATGCGATATGCTTTCTACTATATCACTAGCAGTATTATTAAACTTTATCATTGTCTTTATTTTCTTATAATTTGTTAGCAGTTTATAAAACCCATCCTGTGGAGAAATTCTTATTTCAATGTTTAAGAAATCATAAATTGGGCAACACTAAAAATAGGGTAAGCGGGAAATTACTTACTAAAACTAGGGGAAATACTTCTAACCCTGCCCCAAAAATCAATCTTAATCTTCAAATCCATCCCTAACAGTAACCTTATTGCCATAAACATTTTCCCTCCTTTCCTACTTTTGATTTACTCGAATTATTGTTAATGCACATACAGTCCTTTCTTATATGTTAAATATGGTGCAAAATGCCTTTAAAAGTATGTAATTTTTACCAGTATGGAAAGTACGGCAGCTGCACACTCGAGTTTTTTCCCCTGCGTCTTTTGCACACTTGGGTAATTTCACACGCGCTCGCGAGCTGGCAGTATAAACATCGTATAATTTCCAATAAACTTGTAAACCTACCTCTGGACCTCGGGTAATTTACTTTCCGTACATTTTTAGTTGCGTAGATAGATATGTTAGCTGACGGACACGAAGGATTGAGGATAGAATAATATGTTTTTTTAAGATTTTGGTAAAACAGTTATGAAAAGAAGTGTGTGTGCACACTTGAAGTGTGCATTCTTGGACGTTTGCACACTGCACACCTAAATATTTGGCGCGTGCACACTCGAGATCTCGGCGAAAATTGACGTACTTTCCATATGGGATTTTTTGAAAACATTTTAATTAACGGTGGAATTTCATTTTAGGGGATTTTTTTCTTTTTTCTGTTTTAATCTTATAAAACCCAAAGACATAGACGCCTTTTTAGTTTACTTTTATAAAGCCACCCTTTCAGTATTGGGTCATACTTGCATACTTTATTCCGGGTTTTAATTTTAATTCTTTGATTTAAAATATTTTGTTTTGCTTCATAAAAGGTTTATAAACCACGTTACCTGTTTTTCCATTATGTGTGTATTTATATTGCCCCTCTAAAAATATCAAGTAAGCAATGCAAATAGAATAGGTTAGGCTATTCATGTTTCTTCCCGTGAATGGGAAAACCAAGTGGGTTACCACACAGGCAATCATCAGATCACCTCGCGCCCACCGTTGGGTTAACGAAGCTATTGCAGTGTGTTGTGTTCTCTATGATTTACACATTTTCCTTCAATTTAGTAGAACCCAATAATCCGATGGGTTCAGACGATGTCCGTTAAGTACCTAGCCCAGGGACACAACTAACTAGCGATCAGTTTCGTATGTCAACCCTTTAGCTGAAAGGCGACGCACCAAACCACCATGATATTCTGTCGGACATTATGCTTAATAAAATTTATTAGAAGTGTTATTTAAAGGGGAACTGAAGTAAATTTTAAGAATATCTTAATAAATGGAAAAAAATACGCTGATTTCAAAAATCAAATCAGTTTCTTTCAATATTTTTTGGTTAAAGAGTTATGAGCAAATATGTATTTCATTTTATGTTAGGGGATTTCCCGTATTACGTCACTGACGTTGTTGAGATTTCGTGCCTATATGCATTGTATACAATCATGTGTCAGTTTAGAGGTGAATTAGTAACAGACGCGCCTGCAGGAGCGTTGTATTTTCGTTTTTATTATGGAGGCTTAGCATAACACTTGTCATATAGCCTAACTGAACCAATGTACGCACTTGACAGCTTACTTTAAGCGCGGTCATTAAGGCCTACACGGTCCTGGACCTAAGCTGAATGCTGAGGTATACAGGTCTCGTATTTAAATGACTTTAGAATAATAAGTCTTAGCAATTTATATCATAAATAATAAAAGTGAAACAGAACAAGAAAACTAGAACAGAATGCATTAAACTGTAACTGCCAGCAATTTATAGAAATAAACCAGCCATTAGGCAAAGGCTAGACTATGCGGTGGGAAAAGCCTATTTCTTTCATGGTTTACCTTGGCTGTTTGTATAATGTTTTGCTGTTGTGTATGTGGTGCATTTAATGTCTGCTGTTATTGAAACTGAGCATTAGCCTACTGGTTGAGAATACCACTTATTGCAAAAAACAGTTAATCCACAGTTGAGTAGCTGATGTGTAGTCTGACAATAAGTACACAGCAAGCACTCAGATAAGTAAGTGAAGAATATCTATAATAGATCTTTACTTGACTACCCAAATAAGTTAATAAGAATATACCACATTTCTAATTTAGTTCTTTTTATTAGATATTGTAAAATGCCTAAAGTTAAGCCACTGAGAAGGAAGAAAGAGTGATTGGAGTATATTGTTTTGCTCCAGGATGTACAAATGTCCTATTACAGCACACGAAATTCCAATTCACCTGTGCTCTTCCATCGATTTCCTCACAACGACAAAAAACGGTTGAAGCAATGGATACAACAATGCAGGCGTTCTAAACTACCTGGAAAAAGAACCACAGTGTGTAGTGCACATATTTGTGACAAGGATTATCATAGTAAAATTGTATTTGACTCCAATGGAGTAGCCAAGATGATGAAAACAAACCACTTGGTGAAAAATACAGTTCCAACAACTTTAAATTTTTCTGATTATGATTTTAAACATAGTGATCAACCCAGTACATCAAGTGCAACTTCAAGAACTTCTTTATCCAAGCAAATAATTGAAAAATAAGGGCTTTTAGTAATGCAAGTCCAGTCTGGCATTATTTTGTGCACAAATGCATGTACATTCATGCAGCATAAACATTCTTGCGGTGTGTCCATAAGAATACAGTTTTTGCAAAGGCACCAAGTCATGTCAATAGGTAATGTTTCTAAATAAACATTTTCTTCTATGGGGCTTGCATCTTCAAAGATACTTTCAGACGTTTTCCTTGGTTCAAACGCACATGACTAAATTTGTTTTGTTTTATTGTGTACAATAAAACTTCTTTCATCCATGTCAGAATGCTGAAAACTGTCATCCATTTTAGTGTTACAACATTAACTTAAATTTACTCTAGAAATGAAGAAAACAAAAGAAATTTGTTAAAACTTCCTATGCATATGTTAGATATGTATACCAAATCTCTCACAGTTTGTAGCCTAGGGGTTGATAACAAACATTGCTAGTCTACGTTGCAGATTATGGCTATATATTGAAAAGCAACAATCATGAAAGAAATAGGCTGTTCCCACCGCATAGTCTGATCTTTGATTGATGGCTGGTTTATTTCTATAAATTGCTGGCAGTTACAGTTTACTGCCTCCTGTTCTAGTTTTCTTGTTCTGTCTTCACTTCTATGATTTATGATATAAATTGCTAAGACTTATTATTCTAAAGTCATTTAAATACGAGACCTGTATACCTCAGCATTCAGCTTAGGTCCAGGATCGTGCAGGCCTCAATGAGCGCGCTTAAGGTAAGCTGTCACGCGGGTACATTGGTTCAGTTAGGCTATATGACAAGTGTTATGCTAAGTCTCCATAAAAAAAACGAAAATACAACGCTCCTGCAGGCGCTTATGTTACTAATTCACCTCTAAACTGGCACATGATTGTATACAATGCATATAGGCACGAAATCTCAACAACGTCAGTGACGTAATACGGGAAATCCCCTAACATAAAATAAAATGCATATTTGCTCATAACTCTTTAACAAAACAATATTGGAAGAAACTGATTTGATTTTTGAAATCAGCGTATTTTTTTCCATTTATTAAGATATTCTTAAAATTGACTTCAGTTCCCCTTTAAAATGTATTAGAAATGCAGTGACAAATTGTAAATAATCACGTCAGGAAAACTCCTACCAAGCCCAAGAATATTAGCACACTTCCCATTTTCTCGCATTTTAGGCATTTTATTGAGGTAGAATTATTAAATAACGATTAAAAATACTTTACTTAAAATATTCACGAAAATCCCTGAATAATACAAAAATCATTTAATTTTCTTTGTTTCTGTTGTCATTTTTTAACATATCAACGTGAATAGGCCTACTTTAATTAGAAAACATGGATATTAGGTTTGGATTAGTGACCCATGAAACCCGTTAGTTGTTTCTTGTAGAAACAAACGTTATACACTTAATTTAAGATATACCAAAGGTGACGCGGTAGCCAAGAAACTCGATCGTTTCTGCATGCAGAAAAATATAGTTTTCGCTCAACAGGGGTAATAATAGGTGGCATAGAATACTACATGGGCCTACGCCCTACAGCATTCTATGGTAGTGGCGTAGTTCATGTTTTCCTGCGTAGTGAGTTATAATAAATTCGTTTTATTGCGTCACAACGAAACAATAATCCATTTAAGCGCTTCGCATTCCTTATTTATTTTACTCTCACAAGGCACTAACCTCAAGGACGAGTCTAAAATTTAAACTGCAGTAAATTCTAACGTATTACAGTAGACGATTTTTAATGGAAAAACGAAAACAAATATTTTCATATTACTAAGATTTGTGGGGGTCTTCCTTATTTTGCTTAGTTCTGGTTTGGACTTGCGGCTTGTGCTTGCACTAATTCTGGCATGAGGTTGCCCCAACTAACAGACCTCAGCCAAGACTAAAATAGGTGGCAATCCGACTCCATAAAAACTTCTTTATTGATATATTCCAAGCTGATACAATACAATTCGTACATTAAACTGGTTCATTATACATGCTTGAAGATATCATCTTCAAGCAGGCAGTGCTTTATAGGTCTACATTTCAGAACGCGTTTCTGATAATAAAATTAATGCAAAAACTTTATA
Source organism: Ciona savignyi (assembly GCA_000149265.1). NCBI lineage: Eukaryota > Metazoa > Chordata > Ascidiacea > Phlebobranchia > Cionidae > Ciona > Ciona savignyi. Next base: position 505,228 of record CH002883.1, read on the forward strand.
CACAAAACATCAGCTTGCAAAACGTATGGCATGGGAACAGGCCCGGTGCTACGAACCGCGGGGCCCAATTAGAAATGTGATGGCGGGGCCCCTACTCTTCATAGCAATATTTATGGGTGTTTATATATCATAAAATACATACCAGTACATACAAACTACAAAAATAGACATTTAATACTTGCTATAAAACAAATTAAAGGTAATGTGGATGCTTATTTACGATATATTGTTTTACTTCCAAACATATATATATTTATATATATATTGTTTAGCAACCATATTCATTATGACGTAACAGGCAGACACAGAAATATAAATTTGACTTAGTTACGATGCATAACAAATTGATATTATGAGAAAGAATATTATTTCACTTTTTATTTTACGTTTCAGTAGTATTTTAAACCTCGTAATACAGAAAGACCCCCGCTAGCGCGGGGCCCCTTCAAGGTGCGGGGCCCAATTTGATCTAATCGGTCAAATCGACCTAAAACCGGCCCTGCATGGGAATTATACCCCGTTGGCCCGCACAGGAAGTGAGGCACAAACGGGTTTTAGAACAGGAGCAAGCATGTGCAGAATGCAATTATGGCTTACTAAAACAGTTTAACAAAACTTAATATAATAAGCAACAAATATTTCACAAGCCGCGAATGCCGCTACAGATTTTTTAAAATTTGAATTTAAGTCAGTGGAAGTAAATGGCGAGTTCAGGTCAAATGCACAGGATGATTACGTTTTTCTTCGTGCAAAAGTTATGTGGTTGGGAACCCGCCCAATGACGTTGATGACGTAGTCTTGTGTCAATCTCTTGCGTCATATAAAATTACGTCATTTAAATGGCGCAACTATGAGAAATAGGTGTATAAGTGACGTACTTCGGTATTTAAAATAAACTTGACTTCTTTTTTAGTTTTATAAAGACGGCTAGAAAATTGTTTTTTATTATTATTATAGTGTGTGTGTTTTGTGTTTACTTTGTAAAGGTGCAACACTAATAGCCGGAAGGGTGGAAGGAGAAATTAGGGAAATGATTCAAAATTACATACATGAAATTAGTTACTGTTAAAGTGTACACTTTACGTGTAGGCTTATCACGTTTATGTATCAAACATTAGCATGTTTTACTTTGTTTAAATAAAGTATTTTGCGATAACGCCTTCATCAACAGGATATTAAATGGTTTGACACCCCCCAATTGTCAGTATAAGAATTGACAAAATCATTTTTATTTGAATCATTTCAAAATAATATTTATTCTTTGTGTAATAAACTGGTAAGACCACTATCAGGTACCAGAAGTACTAAAATGTTTAGAATAGGATAGGATATTCATGTTTATCCCTGTGAATTGTAAAACCAAGGGGGTTAACACATGGGAAATAGTCATATTACCTTGCGTCCTTCCTAGTTACCGGAGCCATTGCAGTGTGTTGTATAGAATCAAGAATTATTGAGACATTTCTTCAATATTTTTGAGTATAATTGAAACATTTTTTCAATTTGGTAAAACCTATTAATCCGCTAAGTTCAGGCTATGTCCGTTAAGTGCCTAGCCCAAGGACACAACCGACTAGCTTGCGACCAGTTTCGTACCTGCAACCATGTGGCATTGTACTAAACCACCAGACTAACCGGTCTGACAAAGTTTATTTTTTGTTTACTTACATATATTGTTGAAATAAAAAAAGAAAAGTCAGCAAAACAACAGTTTGTAAAGCACGTCAATATTATAATTTAGTAAGGAGAAAATATAGCTATCTGCTTAAATATGCCTCGATACCTTATCATTAGTTTTCTAAAAATAGTTCGCACAACCATGATTTTAAATATCAAATTAATATGGTGAAAAGATCTGGCCAAGAGATGGTGCTCAAGTGTACTTGCAATTACGTAAGGTGCTTGGAGATATGGATACAGCTCTGATTGCCTTATGTTCACTCACTGCTGTGAAAATTGCCTTTTTTGGTTTTTATAAACTTTATTTATATATATTTTTTTAGAACAATTTTACAAGGTACAAAATGTTTGTTAGTGGTAAAGCTTATGTTTTACGACCGCTTTTAAGCAGTTACAATGCTTCATGTTATTCTAAACAACAATCTTTGAATTACCACAAATATTCAGCGCAGTTGGTTACAAGAAATTCAATTGGTTCCAAATCATTAGCACAGGTAGAGTAAATGTACGTTTTATTATTTTTATGTTGAATCAAGGATTCCTTAGATTTAAGATATTCAGATTTGTTTTATCTCTTTTAATGAGAAAATACAAGGGGCGTGTCACACTGTCAATCATTGGATTTCCTTGTTCGCATTGTTGGAATAGTGGTTTGTCCACAAAATTTGAAAAAATAAATGTCCAAAATATGCAAATATAATATAATACTACATTTCAGTTTTCCCAAAAGCCTATGAACTGCAGATGGCTACACTCATCACAACAATTAAATATGACCGAAAAGTCAAAACATTCAAATTCGAACACTGCAAACACGGATCCGAATATCGAGGTGGAAAACTTTCCTCACTTCAGAGAGTCTCAGAAGATGAAAGGAAATTTGGGTTCTTCACTAGCTGAATCAGAAGAGCACCCAGACATTGAGGAAGCAAAATCAATGAACGATGGAGGATATAGGCTTCCACATCCAATTTGGAATAAAGCAGAGTTGGAATCTGTCAGGATATCTCATCGGCCCCCTGTTGGGGTAATACTGAATGTTTATTAAACAAATTTATATATACTGTATTAATTTTGATATAATGAGAATTTTTAGGCTTTTTAAATCTTTTGTTTCTAGTACCGGGATGACAGTTCATACTAAAATTTAAATATTCAATAATGGCAAAGTAATATTTGCTAAAACACAAAAAAAATTAACGGAACCACTTTTGGATGAAACCACACACTGTTTTTTGTTTTACTGTAACTGTAACTTATATTTGTTTCAGAAAGTGGACAAACTAGCATACTATAGTGTCCAAATGCTGCGAACTGGTTTTGACATGTTCTCAGGCTACACACTGGGCACTTACACTGGTCGATTAGATGAGAAACAATGGAATAAACGAATCATCTTTCTTGAAACAATTGCTGGTGTCCCAGGTATTTAACATGGGAATTATTGTTATTGCCACATTTTACAATCCTGTGTGTTTATAAAAGCTTTGATGGTAAGTCACATAAATAAAAAAAAATACTTTTTTGGTATTTATAGGTATGGTTGGAGCGATGGTTCGTCACTTGGTGTCTCTAAGGAGTTTGAAACGAGATCATGGTTGGATTCACACTTTGTTGGAAGAGGCTGAAAACGAGCGAATGCACTTGATGACCGCAATGAGGGTCGCAAACCCTGGTATTCTTATGAAGTCATGTATTGTTGTTGCACAAGGTGATTATTTTATCATTAAATGAACTCAGAGAGGGATTGGTGCAAATTGCATCTGAGGTACCATTATGCTTTAAAAAACTAAAAATGCTTTTTAAAAAACTAAAAATGCTTTTTTTGGTCAATCAAGATAGACTTTGATTTTGATTTCTTCCCCCAACATTTTCTGTGGATTTAGATTATACATACACACAGTTTGGTTAAAGATACATGTTGGTTCCAAATTGTGTTTCTAAACAATCCATGAATCTCAATTGCTTTTTGTGTTACTTTTATTGGATATTAGAAATCATTAATAGATGTTAAGTGGAATACAGTTAAAATTTTGCAGTTTTTCTCATATTTTTTTCATTTCTAACACAGGAATATTTGTGTCCGGGTTCTCGCTAGCATACTTGATATCACCAAGATTTTGCCACCCGGTTTGTTGGGTATCTAGAAGGAGGAAGCTGTTAAGACCTATACTCATTGTTTTGAAGGAAATCGACAATGGGAACCTTAAAATGTGGAGCCGAATGAATGCTCCTGAAATCGCTGTCGAGTATTGGAAGCTTCCTGTACGTAGAATGAGATTTTTTTAATGATTTGTTAAGTTTTAATGTATCATATTCTTAATGATTATAATCGGGTGAAAAAATGTCAAAAGGGTAGAAAAACACAGTTGCTTAACCCAGTTGTGGTCAATATCAGTAAAATCATTGGTGCTGTTTCTTTGTTTATCAGGATAGGCCAAAGGGGGAAACCAAGTAGGGGTTGATTGTAACAACCTTCATTCGGCGGAGGGCGAAATGTGTGTTTTCCATTGACAAATATGTATTTTAAATAATTTTTTTATTAGAATCCTTACTATTAATATAAAGATACAGATAAGATTTCGAATTCATTGAGATTCTAATCTCAAAGATTCTATATTGTACATCCCTAGTTGCAATAACCAGGATTATTCATCCAATCCTCATTTATATTCCAGTCCGATGCAATGATGCGTGACGTGATCCTTGCAATTCGAGCAGATGAAGCACATCATCGTTCCGTCAACCACGACCTAAGTTCACGAAAACCAGATGAACAAAACCCTTACCCCCCTGGACAATGATTCTTGATTTTTTATTTTTATGAAACATCACATTAGAAAATAGACTACATTGCAATAGTTTTAATGTTTAAACATAACAATAAAAAAAATATTTTTGGCACTAAATGGGTACAACCAAAGCTATACTGAAAAAAACAAGTTTTATACATTTAGTTTTGTTGTGGCCTTAAACAAAATGTACAAGTTTGACTGTCATTCTTTGTTTATGGTCATAACTGTTTGAATTAAAAAAGTATTTGAATCCAAATTTGTAGATATACAATGTATTTACAATTAGTTCAATTTAGTGACTTGTCTAGTTTATGCAGTTCTACACCTTAAAAGCCTAACAACAGGCCTTGAAATATTCTGTGCTGTTTATTATTGTAAAGGTTTTATTTTTCTCTCCTACATTCATCTCAAATTTCACCATTTGCAATTCCGGATACCAGATTTTTTCTTTTTCAATATTTTTAAAGAGTGCATTATACATTAATTGTTATACATTTTTGACGCTCAATACACTTTTCTTATATGTCTTTCAAAACACGAGTGGTAGAGTTCCATAAAATATTTCTTAAGGAAAATATATACAGTATTTACTGAATTTTTAAGGAAAAATGTTACATATTTTTAAGTTAATAATATGTTGATTATATTAAGTTTAGTTTATATCAATCATGAATGTTTTTAGTAGCTTTATCTTTGTTTCTGTGCACTGTAAAATGTAACATAAGTACCTTGAAATCTTGTGTATTAATTCATGTTGGTAGTACTCTGCATAAGTGTTAGTAAAACTCAGACCTCAAAATATTACCAATATTAACACTTCTGTGTTTTGAAAACGCATAATACTATGTGCTCATTTAAATTAATGAAGCATTTTACACATCCACTGGATCAAATCCATGACCATTGCATGACCATTTCAAATGCCTTGCATAAGAAACATCAACACTGAGCAGTGTTACCCATCCAAACTTAGTAACCATGTTCCGTGTTATCTGGCTATGACGTAACCAGTTGGTATTAGTTGTACATTAAAACACAACAATATATATATATATATAATAGATATAAGCCAAACGCCTATTTTAATTGTGGTAAATGGGTTACGTTTGAAACAGATATGATGATTATGGAAAATTAAACTATATCAAAAAACTAATTATCATTCTTTTAAAATTACCACAACCTACACATCCACAACATATAAGCTATTAGCTGTAAAAAATCTACTTTTATTAAAAATGGGGTAATTTAAATCAGACTGATCACTGTTTTTTTCGATGTTTCCTTTTTTTAAATAATGTGTTGAAGCAATATCCCGCATGTTAGTTAACTTTGCCCAATGTTTTAACCTTATTGGATAAACCCTTCTGGCCGAACATCTGGCGACCGGGCATCCCTGTCACGAGCATTACGCAGGAAAAAAGGTCCAAAAGTTATCGAAGTTCACGTGCGTTGTCACGTGGCCAAAGTCACCAATCAAGGAGTTATCCAAATGTAAAACGCAAAACGATAAAATGTCTGACAACTTTGATTTGTTAATAACATCGGCCCGATCAACGATTTACATAGTTTTGTTTTGATAAAGCTGAATTTAATTAGACAACTCTATTTCAGTATTGGAGGAGGGGATTTCCCAAAGAAAACACACAAATGATTGATTTGTCAGAACAATGTCAAAATGCAATGCAATGTACCAATTTTTATTTTACAGTATTGGAAATATTATTATGTTTTTCAACCAAACACCCAGTTGACCGTGCACATTAAATGTTTTGCCTAAGTATGTATTTTGGAGGTAGCTTTCTATACAGAAGAATTCAATAAAAAATCTCAATCGGCCCAATGTAACATAAAAAATTGCCATGAAAAATTTGATTCCACCGCATAACAACGAGTTGATGATGACGGATATAAAATTTTCTGTAACTTACTTTAGTTTAACCTACCATTTTAGGCTAACTCTAGGGGCTAAACAATTGATATTTGCAACATGTCAATCAAAGAAGTAGCAAGCAACCGCTCATTTGGTGGCTGGCAGAAAGTTTACCAACACGAAAGTGAAGAATGCAAATGCACTATGAGGTTTGGTGTCTTCTTTCCACCCCAGGTGATAAAAATAACATTTGTATGCCCGTATGGAAAGTACCTCACTTTTCGCCGAGATCTCGAGTGTGCACGCATCAAATATTTAAGTGTGCAGTGTGTAAACGTCCAAGAGTGCACACTTTAAGTGTGCACACAATCTCCTTTTTATTACTATTTTAGTAAAAATCTTAAACAAACATGAAATTCTATCCTAAATCTATCATATCCGTCAGCTAACATATCTATCTACATAACATAGGGTCGACTACATAACAAGAAATGTTCTGACAGTAAATTACCTGAGGTCCAGAGTTTACAGGTTGTTGGAAATTATACGATGTTTATGTTTAAAATGTAAAGTTGGGTCAATACACACGCTCACGAACCGGCGCACCGTTAATTTGTTTCTTATATAACCTGGCTCCCGAGCGTACCCTCAGTATAAAGAAATAATCACCTGTCCGCCAGTTCGTGAGCGTGTGTGAAATTACCCAAGTGTGCAAAGACGCAGGGAAAAAAAATCGATGATATTTTCAGGCTGAAATAAAGAAATGTCCTGCTCTATATTACCTGTCGGGGCTGACTTGCACAGAACAAAATGTTGTAACTAAAGGAGGAACGCAGGGTCCGGCGGCTAAGAATGGAATTGTGGTCATCACCCCTGATACCAGCCCAAGTATGTGTTGTTGGATTTTTTACCTTTAGTGAAAAGAACCATGATTAAATTGAATAAAAATTAAGATTTAGTGACCTGATACATTGACTATTTCACCTGTGTCATGTGTTCATGCATAATGATTAAGTGTTTAAATCTTTGTGTTTAAATCTTTTAGAACAGTGTATTTTTGTGATCAATATACAGGTTATATATAACGAATATGTTTCGTTTTCAAAACTGAACTTTTGCCTGTATATGTCAATTTTCTGACTTTCCTATGTTCTATTCCACAAGTTGGTTTACACTATTTTAAATTTTGCCTCACCTAATGAAGGATTTGTAATAAAAAAGATGCCTTTATTAACATAACAAATATATATTTCTCCAGGAGGCCATTTTAATCCTGGATTAGTCGACATGGGTAAAGTAGCCATTTTAATCCTGGATTAGTGGACATGGGTAATGTAGCCATTTTAATCCTGGATTAGTGCACATGGGTAAGTAGGCATTTTAAACACAAAAATATTTTAATAGATTTG